>JAMKCH010040177.1:0-131427 GCA_023653785.1 Ophioderma brevispina
TTTCATGCAGTAAACATTTATGCATAGTATAACAGTGCCATAGGATACCATGTATAACAAATTTTCCGGATCCGGAATTTAATAACCAAGTTGTGATTTTCTATATGAAGGATTTTGATTTGAGATTAGTTACTTCACACAGTGATTATTGTATGGACAAGCATTCTGTATATGCAAAAAACATGATATGTTTGAAAATTGAGTATGCCCTCATCGGGAAATCTCCGAGTCAGCCTTTAATTTCTGGTTCCTATTGGCATGATTATAGAGCGAGTATTAAAATTTAACAACTCAACACAATTGTGTCATATCGTGTCATTAAGATAAGGTACATTAAACATAACAAATTTAAAACCATTGAAAACATACACTTTAGCAAATTCTAGTAACAACATTTATAAAAAGTTAAAAATATTTAAACAGATCAGCCTCTTTCAGGAAATTTATCACCTGAAGAGGCCTTTTGAAATAATGTTTTCAATTCTGAGACGCTATAATATTTTCTACGTATAAGCGCATAATCAACGCATTCAAGTAATACATGTTTCACAGAAAGAGCACGATCATAAGGAATACACCGAGGGACTGGCTGGCATGGTTATACAACCTGACCTCTTACCTATAGTCAGGCATAAAAAAAATGTTTGTTTGGCGTAACAGAGAAAAAAATATCAGGGTCGGTCGGTCAGTCAGTCAGATTTTTAAAAAAAATTTTTTTAGATCTTCTCAATATTTTACTCTAAAATGAGTACAAGATGCTACTATTTAAAGCTTTTTTCAATGACATAGCAAAGATAATTTATTTTACTTGTTATAGTTGCTTTGTTTTGTTATTTTTTCGTCTTTGTGTTGGTAAAAAAAATATTTTTTTTAATTGTGGATGAAAATAATGGGTCATTTGGCAGAATATTTTTTTTAAATTTTGTGCTAATTGCATAAAAACTTTTTAGTCGGCATGTTTTTTTAGGGTCGGTCGGGTTATGCCAACAATTTTTTTTTATGCCTCACACAGGAGTATATAGTTCACAAATATTGGCTGCTCTAGATTCAGGGAATAGTGAAATCAATTGTCACTTGGTGATGTGGAGATTGCCTTTTATATACTTCATTAATAAATTTAAGATTGTTTATTGGTTGAAACTCTATCACGTGATTAAAAATAGTTCAACTATTGGGCGAGAAATCGGCACCATCCGTAAATAGTACCCCTAAGCCACTATCACCTGTAAATAGTTCATTTTTCAGAAGTACTATTTACGGCTCAGAGGTACCATTTACGGCTCAGAGGTACTATTTACGGCGCTTAATTTGTGTAACCTACTGGGATCGCGTAGTGCGTTTGCGCGTAGTGGATTGCATTTGGACTACCACATTCATTCACAGAGATACATCGTTTGACGTGAAACTTATTGAATGAAAATGCAAAAATTATTTTTTTCATTGTTAACTGGAAATTTATTAATGAAGTATATAAAACAAATATATACTGACTCTATTCGAGTCTCTGGCTTTAAACTATGGTCCCTCGGTGACTACATTAGTGTTATTTTGCTGAGGGGCACATATGTGTATTGTGTATACTATTTTCCTAAGGCCCAAGGGAAAATAGTAGGCTAAACTTTTTATAAATAAGTACTAACATGTGTCTAGTACAGTATAGGCACATTGCAGTGCATTATGGTTCAAAACACCCTCTGGATCTTCCAAAAAAAATGCAAAAGAAAATTACATGTTGTAATCGGTGGGGGGGGGGGCACCTTTAAATGACGCTACAAAAGACAGTTCCTAGCTCAACATTCCAAAGTCCTTTATACCACTAGTCAATTAGGAGCTGCAGACCTCTACACAATTTTCCTCTTCCTCATTATTTCCTTCCTTCCTTCCTTCCTACAACTTCAAATGCATTGCTCCATGGGACACCATCTAATCCAGACTACCACTCATGCCTCTGAAGCTTCCGGGATTACTTACGCTATCTTTGTAATGTAATTCTATGACGAGTCCAAAAGGTCTAGCAGCAAACACTTCACTAGGGTTGAACACATACTCTAGGGTTGCTTCCTTGTTGGGCTCCACTACAGTGTTATAGTATTGGGTGGTGAACTGAAAAAGAGAAATTGACATTTTGAATATGTTAAACTTGGCAACTTGGGTAATCTTCGCCAGGTCTTTTTTGGCTCAATGACAAATTTGAAGTGAAAGCACTATTTTGTGTCTAGGCTCCCAGTTACAACATGACTTGTTTATTTTATCATCCGGGATTATTTGCAGACTTGAAATTGACTTAAAGTGAAAATGCTAAAAAAGCTGAAACTGAAATCAAGAAAATTACTCAACATGGGCTGAAAATAAAAAATACATCGGTCCTCGACCGCTTGTGTCCCGCCTGCCGTCGCGGTTTGTGAATGATATGCCTCACATGACCTTTGACCTTAAACAAATGAGGGATTGCATGTAAACTCCATAAACCAAGCTTGGTTCCAATTTTACATTTTCAGCCTATCTTACAACTTGACCTCACATGACCTTTGACCTCGGTATGTGACCTTTGACCTCGGTATGTGACCTTTGACCTCGGTATGTGACCTTTGACCTCGGTATGTGACCTTTGACCTTGTATGTGACCTTTGACCTTGGTATGTGACCTCTGACCTCATCAACAAATGAGGGATCCCATGTTGCACCTATGACTCAAGTTTGGTTCCAATTGAACTTCATGAGGTTAATTTTACATTTTCAGCCTATTTTACAACTTGACCCAACATGACCTTTGACCTAAGTATGTGACCTCTGACCTCATCAACAAATGAGGGATCCCATGTTGCACCTATGACTCAAGTTTGGTTCCAATTGAACTTCAACTTTTCAAATGAGGTTAATTTTACATTTTCAGCCTATTTTACAACTTGACCTCACATGACCTTTGACCTTGGTATGTGACCTTTGACCTCATCAACAAATTGGGGATGTCATGTTGCACCTGTGACCCAAATTTGGTTTAAATCCATCAAAGTGTGTGAAGATTATAGGCAAATGTTAACCTTTTTCACAACAACAGACATCAACAACAGGGGACAAAGTGATCCCTATGTGTCTTTCTGCCTTAAGGCAGGCGACACAAAAAGTGATCCCTATGTGTCTTTCTGCCTTAAGGCAGGCGACACAAAAACACAAATTTGAACAAAATATCTAAAATCAGTTGAAACACTGAAAAGTTTCAAGTCTGTATTTGTTCAAAATTGAAATAGAACAAGATCACCAATCGTGCACTGGCCCCGGGTTTCTAAATATTATTGTTAATGGGTAATAGCATTTCAGGAACTGAGGGTGGTCCCAGTATAGGGGGGGGGGGGGGGAAGAATCCAAATGGGGTTTTGGAAGACCAAAAGAAAAATTTCAGGCTTTCATTATGATATAAGCATGAATGCTTTTTGAATTATTATTTAGCTTGTCTTCGATCAAGTGTTAAAAATATACATTTTTTTATCAACTTACGGCATTGAAACTCGAGGGGAGGGGCAATTACTTTTCTAAATTTAACATATGAAACCATTTTCAAAGAAATCGATGCAATATTAAAGATTAACCTTTGGTGATCAATGACCTTTGATGTTTGATTTTTGTCTTATACTTCAGCAACCATACGTTGTTACAAGACAAACACTTTGGTTACCTTTCTACAGCAATCCAAGCACTTTTCATTTGGACCCTGTATTATGGATTTAGACCCTCTTGGATTCCGCCAATATCATCAGTTGAGGGAATTTCCTAGTATCGGTGCTGCCAAAGAATCTTGATCATCTTAGGAAGATACACACCCTTCCATATTTGGCAATTTCCCCACATGACCGTGTAATGAGCCAATCGAGACCTCGTGAAAGTGGTAGTCCTTAAGGGATTAACCATCACTTACGTTGTAGATGTAGTATGTAAAATCCTGTGGGTAACGCAGAGATGCCTGGATTGTTTTCGATGTGGAAGTCAGACTTGCCGTTGTTGGCGAATCCTATTAGCATCTGGACTACTTTGTTGACGGGGATTTTTCTGTCAACACACAACACTTTCATTTTTAAAAGCTTTAAAAAATTAATAGATATGGGTTCTGTATTTTCAAACACCACACCTTTAAAAAACATGAATTTCATCAAATTTTAATCCCTGAATTGACCACAAAATATTTCAAAAAACAAAATTATCCAATCTTAGATATTATGTAGACCCATCTTCATCACTGTATATGATTTTTAAAAATGAAACTGGGTATTTTAGACCCCAAACAGGATACTTTCCAGAGTGGTCCTTTCCTGAACTTTATTATAAAGGTTATTGCGGCTTCATTGTTTTTCAGCAATGGGTCTCCTGAGGTGAACGCATCACAGCACCAATTAAAGCAATTTGTTTTCGGGGATTTCCTGAGGGGAAAGCGTCCCATCAACTTTCAACAGCAAGGGTTTTTTTTAAAGCCGCACTTCCAGGTTTTGCTAAATCGACCCTGCGCACGTCAGTAGTTAAACCAGAAAATGAACCTGAAGTACTTTGGGGGAATAGTGCACGATGGGATGGGTTTAAAACGGCGGCTGCACCTCTCAAAAGACAAATGCGTCACACCAGCAGTTAGCAGCACTTCGTTTTCGGCTATCAAAGGGAAAAGTGGCCCACCGGCTGTTAGCAGCAATGGGTCTCCCTGAGGGGAACACGTCTGAACGGCAATAAGCAGCAATCTCCTGTGATTCGAACAGCAAAAACAGCAATGACAATTTTGCGATTGCTGCTAGTTGCTTCTCAGACATGATAGGATTAATCATTAGTTTTTTTGGGGTTTTCTAGGGTTTAGCAGGTTATTCCACCTAACCATTTCTTTTAAGCCTAACCTTGCTCCGAGTTCTTAGTAAAGAGGAAGGTAGTGTCAGCATCAGGTGCTGCCTTAAGAGGCTCCTCCTGCTCCTCTTCTCCTCCTCTCCTCCTTCAGTCTTGATAGCCTCAGTTCCATCTCCTTCAACCTCCTCTTCCTCTTCTTCCTCCTCTCTATGTCTTCGTCTTCTGTCTCCACCTGTGGAGTTTGAAAAATGGTCAGTCTTATGAAGTGGTCAGATCTAATAAGAGCAAAAAGGTTCAGGTTACTATACCAAAATATATGTTCAATAGTTTGAACCGAACCATGGGTGGCTTCAAATTCCAACACTATTCTATAACCAAATATGAAAAAGACAGCAAGTAAACTTGCGTGATTCCCCTGCCAGGCTGCCAAGATGGCAGTATGGAACATGAACCAGATGACCTTTGACCTTGGTCCACGACCTTTAACATCATACAATATGACGGACCCCTATTACACCTTAACCGCGAGTCTGGTTTCAATTGGACTTCCAACTTTCAAAGACCTGAAAAATGAAAACTTAACCAAAACCTAACCAAACTGGAATCATACATCGGTCATGCGCCTATCGCAATCCCCCCTTCGCTTTTCAAGACCCAATTACGATACTTATTCAAAACAAAACAAAGTAACGACCCTCTGATGCAGAAACCTCCATAGAACCCCTTTGTTTATTTGAGTCTTAGTTTCATTTATACACATTCCCTATGGGGGGAACTGATAACGTTAGTCTCTCACGCAGCACCAATTTAGATCGTTTGCAATCTGATGCAGACTACACCGCAGGAAAATACTTTCCGGGCCGCCGTATTTTCACTGTTTGCAAACACAACTTTGACATCTCTTATGCAACATATCAATTGTAGGGGCAATGAGGCATGTCAGACCTTTATATTCGGCAGGTGATGTAATCAGAGATATGAGGAATGACTTAATACCTTCATCCATTCTATTATCTTAGTATTGATTTAAGGGCACATGTGGTGCAGTGGGTCAGCGTTCGCCTCAAAAGTATAAGTTTTGTGGGTTTCGGCCCGCTGTCGTTAATGTGTTGTGCACTTGGCCAAGACACTTTACCTCGCTTGCCTCCTCCCCCAGGATATAATGGGTACCGGGCATATGCTTGGGAATGCAAAACGACCGGTGTGCGTGAGGAGTGGCAACCCCCACTGCAACATTATGAAGGAGTCTGGCCAAAAACAATGACAGAGAGGATGGGCACTCCACCTGCGGGTGCACCATTTGCTATTTTTTAATACCTTCTCATTCTATTATCCTAGTCTTGATGGGTTAAAGCCTGCTTGCTTGCTTGCTTTGTTCCGTCTGTCATGGCTGACAGTAGGGAAAAAATCTGTTCCTATCTTACCTCCAATACTTCTTCATCCTCTTCATCCTCCCCTTCTTCTCCTCCAGAGATGTCTTCAATCTTATCCGCTCTTCTCTTTGGAACTTTGGCCTCCAGCCACCACCTCCTCTGGAAATTAAAAGAACGACCCCATGCCAGTAGAAATTTAATACTAACCTAGAACAGAGTTAGTCACTTCTGTATTAAAAATTATTTTCAATTCACGTCCGGTGAAAAAAACTAGACACTTGATTGATTCTGTACATCATTGAGACTCCTCGTTCTCAAGGCGTAATCCAGAATTGATATTCCACAAATTACAGATTCTCCCTAACAAAAATTTGTGAGAAGCACACACTAGACAGTGATCAAATAATTCAGCACATACAACACCGAGTCTCAATCAGCCTTAACTTAGTATAACATTTGATGACTGAGGCTTTGTGATCACTTAAACTGTAATCCAAATGTTTTTCTCTCAATTTCACGTCTATGTCATGTCTGTCAGCAAGCCATTCATGCCCCAGGATAGACTGGATGCACCTACACAGGCTTCTAAGTAATGAACCTATGGTCGCTACTTTGTGGTACAGCGCATTTTCCGATAATTCGTCGCATAGGCAAGCTCAGATGCCTCTAGCAGCACTTGAGATGCCTATGGTAAAAAATAAGACATGTTTACAACAATGCACACCATTTTTCATAACTTTCTGGCAAAGCAACAGGTTCTCACGTCATTGCAATGGAATATTTAATTTCCTTTTACCAAATGGCTTGAATCTGCAGTTTGGAAGTGAAGCCACAGGTAAATTATAATTTGGCAGTATTTTACAAATCCAGTTGGCAAATGCAAGAGATTGGAAGTGATGAAAATTCCTAGGGGCATTGCCTAATTGTAGCTTGAACCTAACGAGAGCATCAATGATGTATAAGACCCACTTGTATGGTTGAACTGGAATGATCCTTGGAGACGCAATTCATGAGACACCCAAACGCCAGTGTATTGGTTGGCAGACATTTTTTGAACAAATACGATCAAGATTGACATGATATGCTTTGCAAAATAGAAAATGTAGTGTAGTACAAAGTATTGAGGTCAACATGAACCCTGGGGCTCTTCTTCAATGGTGCCAAAATACATTCCTTTCATAATTTTTTTTTTGAAAATTACAAATGCCTCTTTAATCCAATTATAATCTTACCCATTTTCAGCAATCATAAAATGCCCCTTTAATTGGAATGGCCCTTTAACTGGTAAATGTGAGACTGGCCGGTTATTTGGTAATGGAGGGATAGCCTTTTTAAAATATTGTAAATTGAGGAACTGTCCCTTTATTGGTAAATGAAGGAATGGCACTTTAATTTTAAATCAACTTGCATTGCCCTTTCCAAGGTAAATGATGGAATGGCCCCTTTGGCAATGGAGGATAGGTCGCATGTCATGATCTGGTCCCTTAAATATGGTGGATGTGTTTCATGGTTCGCCTTTTTTTATGTACTTCACTTATTTTTGAGACTTCTACTAAGGCAAATACCTTGACTTTGGTATCAATTTGTTGCTTGAATATTCCTCCTCTTTGAAATAAAAAAAAATTTCCGGTCATTAGGATGTATAATAAGAAAGTTATGGGAAAAATAGTTCAGTATGTCACATGTGTTTTGGTGGACCCGGCGGTTTGGAGGTGCCGGCTGTTGAGGAGCCCATGAGTTACACACAAAATTGTGAAAAAATGCATTAACTTTGAAACTTTAAATCAACTTACACATTTTTTACATCTAGAGCAGTCAACTTACAACACATAAAGATAAGGTTTCACTCTTCCCATTAAATACTCAATTTCTTGAAAAATTTAAAGTAGTTAATTAGATATTTTTTTCATTAGGTGCCATTATACCTCAATTTTGTCCTCACAGCTGCATTTTTCCTCCTATTCTCACAGTGCCATTTTTCGAATTAATTCTTAACGTAAGTGGGTGCTCATAATTAAAATCAAATGAATTGTAACTGATTTATGATAGTGCTTATAATTTTATGATAATGTTAATTAAAACTTTACATTAAGAAATGAAAACTACATAACAGCAGCATAAATATAAACCACAACATAATCCACATGAACTAATGTGTACCCAAATAACGTAACATCCTCCAAACTTCCACCAGGGTCTGATGGGTATTATCACCATCAATAATTTACGAAATTCTCAAAAAATGCCTAACAATAGATCGGGATCACTCAGGTTGCCTACCAATATGCCCCATAACCATTCAGCAAATCTTATGACTGACCTGAAATGCTTGAATATGACCTTAACTCTCATCAACATATGAGGTTCCTACATGTATATTGTCTCTATGACCCAAGTCGGGTTGCATGGTACTTAAAAGTTTTGACTGCAAAAAACTGTTTATGAACTTTAACATTCATACATAATGACAAGTGCCTCATTAACTTTGTTCAGTGACACAAAAACAATGAAAATAAATGAAACTCAAGTTGGAGAACCAATTTCGCATGAATCAAGCAAAATCCCAAATTGTCATGCCTGCAGCTGGTACTTGCAGAGTACCAAGTTCACCACCTGCACATTTTGAAGAAAACAGTTGAAAAGTTTGTTAAGTATTTATGTCTAGTTTAACGTAGTTTAACTGTGTGTTCAGTAGTTAACGTGTGTTAAGTATTAGTTTAACAGTGTACCAGTATATTTGCAAGACCACCCTGTATTGTAAGTTGAGGCACATTTTTACCCCCCATACTGTATAACAAAACACAAAAACTTGAAAGTAATAATTATGTTTCCCATGTAAATTGCTAAACATTGAATTTGTCATTCCCTTAATACAGACAAATTTGGATTATGTCAAGGATTTTGATGTACCCGAAAAGCTTCATTCAAATTTTGAGGCCATCCTGTAATCTGCATACATGGTAGCTATATAAAAATATAAAGCATTGAGTTACATTACCTCATTGAAAATGATTACAAACACTGAAATTCAAGAAAAACCCTGCAAAAATTTTCAATTTAACACATGCACTTTTTTTGCATTTTTTGCGATAGCATGTTTTTGATCATCCTGTATATCTTACCTGATAGATGGCAAGCAGTTCTTTCTTAATTACAATTGAAAGCCCCTCGTAATGTTATATTCAGAAAATCCATAGGTCTTTTTGGTCTATCTCAATTAAAAAAACTCCAGGGTGGCAAAGTAGGGTTAAAAAATGACCATTTCTTTCAAGTACACCCTATATATGATAATTGCACACCCGTATTCTTGGGTTCATTGTGCCCATAAATGACAATCCTTGGAGTATAGCTTTCCACACTGTACAACTTTATGGGTGTTAAGTGTACACATTAAAAAGCATCTCTGTTGAAATCAAATTTTTGTGTATTCTCAGGTTTTGGGTGTGAACTTTTTTAGGACCAGTTTGTGCTTATGACCCAATATCCCTTAATTGGTAACTGAGAAATGGCCTAAGTGGTCCCTTTAATTGGTAAATGGAGGAATTAATGGGTAAATTTTGATTATGGCATGCCCTTTGAAAAGGTAATATGGAGGAATGGCCTTTTAATAGGTACAAGGCATCACCCGATGTTTTCGCGACCACCAACGCAAAACCATAACTCATCATGAACTCTATCCTATCTCCCAACAGAGACTCTAAAACAACTCATCATTGGTGAAACTCCACCATAACTCATCCAAAACCAAAAAAAAACCCTCTAAAACATAACTCATCCATGAATGCCACAACTCACCATAAAAAATTAAAAAAAACCCTTAAACATTTCCTGAACAGGTTTGATGAACTCCATCCATAACTCACCCAAATGACTTTAACACATAACTCATCAATGAACTCAATTCCTACCTCACTAACAAATAACTCTACTAATAACTCATTGATGTCAAGAGGTGGTGTTGAGTCTGGTGGAAAATCCTGAATTTGGTAAAATTCCTGAAATAACAGCCTACATTGGCCTAAATGCTAAATCGGTTGACATTAAATAAATTTGCGAAATATTTGAAAATAAAAATCCTGCAATCAGACAAATCCTGAAGAATCCACACCCCGTTGATGGGCTCCATTTATAACTCACCAAAAATATTCCAAAAAACTCTAAACCTAATCATCGATTAACTCCAAACCACAAAATACTCCATTCCTAACTCCCAAAATAACTCTAAGAACATAACTCATCAATGAACTACATTCATACCTCAGGCTCACTAACAAATAACGCTTCAAACTCATTGACGGGCTCCATTTATAACTCACCAAAACATCAAAAAATACATCGGTCCTCGGACCGCTTGTGTCGCCTGCCGTCGCGGTTAGTGAATGATAGGCCTAACATGACCTTTGACCTTGATATGTGACCTTTGACCTCATCAACAAATGAGGGATCCATAGTTGCACCTAAGATTCAAGTTTGGTTCCAATTGAGCTTCAACTTTTCAAATGAGGTCAATTTTACATTTTCAGGTTATTTTACAACTTGACCTCACATGACCTTTGACCTTGGTATGTGACCTTTGACCTCATCAACAAATGAGGATCCCGTGTTGCACCTGTGACCCAAGTTTGGTTTAAATCCATCAAAGTATGAGGATATTACAAGCAAATGTTAACCCTTTTTCACAACAGACAACAACAACAGACAACAACAGACAACAACAGACAACAACAACAGTGGACGAAGTGATCCCTATGTCTTCCTGCCTTAGGGCAGGCGACACAAAAACTAAAACATAACTCATCGATGAACTCCATAACTCACCAAAAATAACTCTAAAAACTCTGAACATAACTCGTTGATGAACTCCATTCCTAACTCACCAAAAATAACTCTAACATAACTCATCAATGAACTCAATCCATAACTCGGCAAAACAGCAAAAACACCCTAAACACAACTCATCAATGAACTCCATAACTTTTTGAAAATTGCATAATGCCCTTTAATTCAATTTGAGGGTGTTTTTCCTCAAATGATGCAAAAGTACGTACATTCCCATAAAAAATCAAACAATTTTTTCAAAAAATATTACTTCATCAACAAATAACTCTAAAAACAACTCATTGATGAACTCATCCATATTTCACCCAACATAACAAAAAACTCTAAAACATAACTCATCAAACTCCATTAATTAACCTGCATATTGCCCCTTTAATTTGTAAACTTAACCCTTGAAGGCGCTCTTCCTCAAAT
Source organism: Ophioderma brevispina (assembly GCA_023653785.1). NCBI lineage: Eukaryota > Metazoa > Echinodermata > Ophiuroidea > Amphilepidida > Ophiodermatidae > Ophioderma > Ophioderma brevispina. The sequence goes on from JAMKCH010040177.1 coordinate 11,445, forward strand.
GATGCGAATATCCATTCCCATTAAAAAATCATTTTTTTTCCAGAAAATATTTGGAAATCACAATGCTTTGACATATGGGGCTCAGCATTTCTGATAACCCGAGCTCCCGAGTGATTCACTCTTGAATGTTCACTCTCACGCATGGGAAAAAACTCCCAAGAGTGATTTTCACTCTTGGGATTGACCAAGAAAGGTTGTCTGGGCCTCCAGCTCTCCTAGGACATCATTTTCATCCCCCAAAAATAATGAAAAACCGCCTTCCAACAGCACTTTTCACCCGACATTTATGAAAAGGTCGGGAAATTTGGCGGCACAATGGGGAACCTCAAAGGTTCTAAAATCAATTTAGGACCTTATCAAGTGCACCCAATTTGATTGTAACCCTTCATTGACAGGTGCAGTGCCTATTGCCCATCACAAACACCTTGCCAATCTGGCAGGTTAGTGATGCTTATTTGGTTGTTTTGGTTTTGGTTGGGTTGAGTGGCTCCCTTCAACTTTTAAAAGTTATTGCTTATTTAACCTAAAATTTAAAAAAAGAATTTATAACAAAAAAATCTGTATATGATTTCTATGGTGTTTTTATTAAGTTTAATATAGTAAATTGGAAAGTACATTCCTCTTATGTGTAACAATGGGTCGGGGATCTAGGAGGTGATTAGGGATCAGAAAGAAAAGGCTACTAAATTTACTAATCAAATATTTTTTTTTTTTTTTTTTAACATTTTTAATATTTATGTAACAAAAATAACTTTGAGATATATGGACAATCCCAGTTGTCGACCTATTTATTACCTACGCTATGAAATTTCATAAATCTGGAAATTTGCTGTTTCTATACTTCCTGATGCACAGGCTTCAAAATTAAGACGTTCAAGATGGTGTTATAACTCGATCTTTTTGTTAACTCAAGGGGTTACACTGAGACGGCCGGGGATGATGGGGTCATACTCATTTTTTTTTGGGGGGGGGGCTGGGTAGGACCGTACTCAATTACTCCTGATACCCTGATAATTTGCTCCTTTGTTTTTATGCTTTCCAGTCATTTGGCTATTCCTAATTTTGGTTTGAGTTAGTTCATGGTGTTTTTGGCTATTTGGGCGGTAATTCTTTTATTAATTTAAAATTAGGAACTTCTACATAGAGGCTAAAATGAGACATAATACTCAACATTGAATCCGTTTTCTGTAACATTATCGCAGTTTTTTAATACGACACAATTTATGTTCCGGAAAAATCGGATGCGATCGCCCCGATCGCGTAAAAATGTTCACATCTTGGAAATTCATTTTCCCCCTTGGAAATTTGGTCCAAGAGTGAATCACTCTTGGAAAAAACTCTACGACATGCGGGGCTGCTATTTGGAATGAAGTTCTTGGAATTACCTTTAAATGCCCTTCATTCATTTCGAAACTTAACCCTTGAGGGGTGCCCTTCCTCAAATGATTGGAAAAATACATCACAGACTCAACCGTGGGTAATACTTTCCGCACCGCTGCACCCACACATGACGTATGTACATACATGTATGTACATACAAATTGGTTTATTGGTCTTGCTTTGAGCTACTGTTAATACATTGTTCAATAATTTTAATTACTTATTTTGACATTTGTTTACGACACACATACATGTATACGGCACAAAAACCTACAAACATGAAAGCCAGAGAGACGGGCAAAGACGGGCATACAGACATAGACAAACATCCCCGACACACTACCGCACACTCACACAGCACACACATTCACACACACACATAACACCACACCCACACACACAGAAAGGTTAGTGGATAAGGAAATTCCAGACATTCTTTTTTAAATTGAGAGAAATATTTTTTTACCTGGGTAGAGGATATTAATACTATCTGACTTGACCAATTGTTTAATACTGTTAATACTTGTTCCAATAACGTTAATTACTTATTTTGACATTTGTTTTACAAACACACGTACATGTAAGACACACCACACCGCAACACACACACACCGAAAGGTTAGTGGATCAGGAAATTCCAGACGTTATTTTTAAATTGAGAAAGAAATGATTTTGTAACGGGGTAGCGGATTTATACTGACTGACCAGAATAAATAATTGAGCAGTCACTTTGCAAAATTCGATTGGGTGCCTGCACTGGGCTTATCATGGAAAAAACCCAAAATTTACATTCTGATGAAATATAAACCATTTTTTCAAATACTTTCATATGCCGAAGGTTTACAGTATATTCCATTGTAAACTATGTACTACATATTGCAATCTGACCAGAAAGGTTTTGAGCCTGTAAATAACCAACAGGCCTATGAATGTGTTCTTGCAGGTAAGTGACCCTAATCAGTAACAAACACAATTGCAAGCAGTCACAAGCGTGTTCATACGAGGCTCTAAACTTAAATTTACATCGTAGTTTTAATTTTCGAGTTAGACTTGTAGTTAGTGCCCCGTGCGAACGCCCTCTGGGTTTATAAACTTAAAGTTACTCGAAGTTTAAACCATAGATTTCTTATGGTTGTTTTTTTTTAGTAGGAGTCGTGAGCGCGCTACCCCCTTTTGAGCGTCATAGTTTACGGCCGCGTGAACGGCTTTATCAACACGCTCGAAGTTTTGTACCTCGCCATTACTTATTGGGGTCGCGGATCCCCGGTCGCCATTATATTTATCATTAGCGACGGACTATAAACATGTGCGTTAGTACACTCAGACTGGCAGTTAAAAAAGTTAATTTGAAATACATTTTATAATAATATCCTGCACTAACCGTACAATCCGACGAAGCATAAATTAGGCCTACACATTAATAGTGACCTTGCCGTTTCATGTAGTATACAGCTACAGCGTCCCTATTGAGGAAGGTTGGAAAAATATTTTTGATATCCCATCCAATTTTCATCGGCTATCGCTACTAAATGTGGCTGCCATTTTGTGCAAGTGAAGACGATGCACATTGGCCAAAAGCCGACAGCAGTTAGATGGATCCACAGTGGTTAAGATACCAATCAAGGTCAACTATTGGTTCTTTTAGCCAATCGCTAGACTCGGCAGTAGCAACGAAAGGTCGATAGAAAGCGCGATGTCAGTGTTTAATTTCGTGAGAACATTTTATTATGAATATTTATAAGAGACAGACAGTGATTGACAACTCGAAGTCCCAAATGGCGATTTTTGTCCGATTGTTTTTTTCCGGCGCGACTTACCACCAATTATGTATTGCAAATTGGAATTTTTAAACATTTACCTACACAAAACGAGAAATATGTATAAAACTCAGGGGATGCTGTTAATAACAACACCGGTATATAAGATCATAACGGTCTGCTCTGGCTTGCTTTCGACAGCTTCGAAGGGCCCGTGCCCGGTTGTTACGCTAGTTTCGCAATGCAACCTAAATATACGAGTCAAAACAGACGCAGTTTTATCGAATATACACACATTGAAAACGTCTCATCACGGTAGATTTCCAGTTTACGCCTACCTTCGCCATGATTTTGTTTCGCGGGGTATTTGTGGACCTACTTGCAGTGGGTCACCGGTAATAGTATCGCGCTATAACTTCCGGTTCTTAATCCAAACAAGTCGGGGCAATGTACTCTGTGATTACTTTTCAGTTGTTCGATGAAAACTCGGTGGACTCGGTCGAGTTAACAGATGAAAATTTTATTATCGATGTTAGTTTATCATCGTATTTAACCCACCGTCTGAACATGACTACAGATTGACACAACTCCGGTATAACCTAAGGCTGCAAATCTGGAAGGACAAGTGATAAGGAGAAGGCCTTGCCAGAGGCTTCCTGTGATTGACTTTTGTTATTCCCAACTCTTTCATGGCCATTAACAATGGCACACATCCAAAGACTGTATGAACAGGTCACAAACCAAGTTCAACCAATTTGGTTTGTTTGACCCGAACTTGGGCTTTCACAACCTTATTGTCGCCAAACGAAAACGCTGCATTATTTTCCCACGTCATCCAAACACAGGCTAAATTTCATACAATACGGTATAAGATAAACATGCAGTTAACAAACCATTGGCTTCAAAACCCCATACTATAGACCCACCAAAGTATTCGTGGGTCTAAAAATTGAGTCAAGCAAATCCCTCCATTTTTTTGTTTCATGCACGGTCCACCGTGATAATGTTTCAACAAGGGTGGAGGTGGGGGGGGAGGCAGGCTGGTGCCTGTGTACAAAGCCCTAGACGGATTTCAATATGCGGATCATCATCATCATCATTTTCGACCACAGTCGACCATCATCATCATGAGAGGTAGTTACAGCTGGCCTGATAATAGCTTGGCACCGGATTTCCATCTTTTTGTCTTCCTTGATGCTACCAGCTCAGACACACATTCACCGCAGTGTCCTCTAGAAGGGTGTGCAGATGTTGTTTATTCCTAGCCAGTAATTTACCATTTTAATGATGATGGTTGATAGTGCCACCATTTTCAATAAGCTACCTAACTAGCTAATAGTTATGCAGCATGAGCGGGGATGACGTAGTGTAATAGTGCCATGGATACTGGCGAACTATAAGCTACAATTGCAGTCAGTCTGCCTCCATTCTCTTGATCGAGTGTCCTAACCCGATTTATTTAGGATCCCTGGGGGAGGTGATATCACCATTTTGTTCCAAGTTCCAGATCTATTTTTTCCATTTTCATCTTTGGAGTAGTTTGTATTTTTCTAGCCATACACTTTAATGTTGATTTTACATCCTATAAAAGAACTTCTACAGTGATGAACATTTTCACATCCTCACGCATCACGTAAAAAATATAGCATCCTGAATCCTTAAAGAAAATGTTCATTCCATAAAGAATGTGTCTGATTTGCTAGTATATTTAGGGTTGCACTGCACCACTGGTTTTTTTTTAAGACTGAAAAATTCAAAGGTAGATTTTTTCATAATTAAAAAAGATATGATTTTGTTGAAGCTTGTTATAACTTATATGTACCTTTGAGACCTGTCTCAGTGATATACTTGGTTTTGGTTTAGTGGTTAGTATGTGGTGGGTGTTGATTTGCGGGCTGTTTTGTTTCTTGCAGTTCTATTTTTAAAGATCTAGTTATTTTTACAGATTTCACCTTCCCCAAAATAGCTTATATTGTTAATAAAGAACTATAGTGCTATTATTTCCCAATCTTGCATCTATTTTATACTTTTAGATGTCGGAATACAATAGGCCAACATTTCAAATACACTTTGTAAAAATTAAACCACCTCGTTGCGAAAACCACTCGTTTTTACGCACCACAACAATGGAGACTAACATTTTGGGTTCCTTGTGAGGCACTGAAAAACGAGTCCAATTGAAGTGGCTCGTCCCTGCTGCTGAAAACGCGTACAAAAATGAGGCAGTGCACTTAATGCTGCATGGTGTGGACTGCTCTGTTTATTGATCATAGTGATGGTAGCATATCACTTATATTTTGGGTACATTTGTGTACTCATTTTGTACTAGTTTTGTACTTGTTCTGCTAGATAACAAAGAGCTAACCTCCATTGTGAGGAGGGAGACACTAAAAACGAGGTGGTTTGTCAAAACGAGGTGGTTATTCTTACAGTGATACAATGAAATTATCACTTAAATCTTAAACATGGTCAATGTTGTTCATTGACAGTGTGTAAATCAAAAGAGTTTTAACCCTAAACGTCTGAGAGTCATTGAAAAGCAATCAAGTTGCTCCTACATTATAATTGCACTTGATCGGCAAGTAGTATTTTGTTACAGCAATGATTTATATTGCACTCGGCCGCTTTACCGTCAGAACACCCATTGTTTCCGATTGACTTTCGCGCTTTCCCCTGAGAGATCCCCCAAAACAATTGCTTTATTGAGAATATGTTTTCAAGTCTTGAACCAAGTACAAGTGTATTGTTTCATGAATCTCAATCTTCCTATAACCAATTATTTAATCATGCTTTAGTTGTATACTACATGTATAACAACCTTTCTTGTTTGACTGACCATACTCGTAAAATGCTCCTATAGGTAGTGCAAATTGTATGTTTATGGTGCCCCTGTTGGTGTAAGAGGAACTGGCAGGCAAAAGAACCTATACTTTGCATGGGGAAATTCTGATTTTTTGTGTAAACTTTTGTTTCGACAAATTAAATACTAACTTCTTATCAAGCATAATAAGTTAATGTCCAGCTGCATTTTGCAGTCAAAGGTACATTTTATGGGGTACAGAGGAGCGTCAAAAGGAAAATTCAAATCCATTCCGTTTTAGAAGTTATGGGCTCTCAAAGTTTTACGGCTCGGAGTCTAAAATTGTGATTCAATATTAAACTAGCTTTGCGGTTCTCGGCTTTCGCGCCGCTATATCAAAGAATATAAGCCTGTGGGCCGCCCCATGAACCTGTGACCCTGGCCAGTGGACCTTTGATCTCATCAACCAATATGAGGGATCGCATGGTGCACCTATGACAAAGTTTGGTTCCAATTGAACTTCAAGTTTTCAAATGTAGATCAATTTTACATTTTTAGCCCATTTGTCAACTTGACCTCACATGACCTTTGACCTTTCAACATGACCCTGACCTTTCAACATGACTTGGACTTTACATGACCTTTGACCTTTCAACATGACCTTGGACCTCATCAACAATGGAGGGACCTCATTGTGCACCTATGACAGAGTTTGGTTCCAATTGAAGTTAATTAAACTTTCATTTGAGGGTCAATTAAAAAAAACTTAACAATTTTTGACACACACAAACACACATACACACCGCACCACGGATTGCTAGTGTGCCTGCAAGCTATAGCTGGCGGGACACAACAAAACTATTAATGATATTGCCTCCCAGCAAATCACTCTTCAAATCCAACACATGATAGAAACACAGGGAGTTGGTAATTACATTGTTTGCAGGAAGGGCTGGTAAGACAGTGACCAATTATTGACAACACACTGGTTGTGATACCACACAAGCATTTCCAGTAGGAAATGGGGGTGACTCCTGAAACCGTTTGCCAACAACAAAACACAAAATAGGGAACCGATGCGATTGGCCACCAATCTCAAGATACTAAGCCAGAGGCTGGATTCATCCCCCTTACCCATACGGGGTAAGGTTTACCCAAGGCAAAACATTATTGCATAGCCGAGGAGGATGATGCCCCCCAGCCCCTGGACAAGCCAAACCACCACCACCGACCTGTGGTGCCCCTCAGTGCACCCACCCTGAGGGGACCCCACCAGTACCCACTTGGGGTGGAGGGTGGGATTTTCGGAACCATACCGCACTGTCTACCTCCAGCTGGATTGTGACAAAAAGGGAGGCAAAATTACCCACAACAGACAAAATTCGCGGGAAAACCCAAGTTTTAGTTTTAAACTAAGCCACGCGTGATGGTGGCCCTTCACACAAGGCCGAGACATACAGAGGTAACACCAGTCCCAATGACCAATGGAATCCTTTTGGGGCAGTACCTGGCAATTACATGGAGTGGACTTACGCATGTACACCCTCAGACGTAAGCCCAACTAAAGTTGGTTAGTGGAACCACCCCTGGAGTGATTCAGGGACCAAAATGCTTCAATAGACTGGCAATTGAGATTTGATGATATAAAATCAGTAGTTGCTTTGTATTGATGAAACAAGTGGCAAGTAGAATTTCTTTGCATCCCCTAGTAAAAATCGGCCCTCAAATAGTGGCCATGTGCGGAAATGGACTAAAATGGAACCCAAAGCATAGAGGGCGCTTATTTTGCTGCGTCCACCCGATAGGAAGTTAGCATTTTTCCAAATTTGTTAAATATGGCGATTGGGATTTCTCTACGTCAAGGTCTTGAATATAGTAAGTTGTTAGTCTGACGTCGGGACGAGATCTTGTAAACAACCCCCAGCTGACGTAAATGATCACGACCCGGTCACTTTGACGAATTCAGTTGATTACAGAGACACGAGTGAAGGAGTATCGCCATTGATTATTAAGTGATATGCTCAGAATTTCGTCAAAATTACAAGGTTATTTGCGAAAATATGGATCTAATTAGCCGAGTATAACGGCCAGTTGTTTAGGTTACGTAAAGAAGGGTTTAGGTCAGTGTTGAATGGTTATAATGTCATATTGAGGTCGAATAATGGAAATTTATGAAGCAAGCTGATATCGTTAATATCGCCGTATGGCGATATGGCCGCGATTGCCAATGCTTACGCCGCCGCCGGATCATTCGGACAATTTCAAATCAGTTCATGCATTTCGTATGACGCGTGACCGTTAGTAGACGTTAAATGGTTCGTCATTATCAAGACATGGTGCTCACAAAAAGTATTGAAAGTACCGTCATTGTAAGCAAAGGTGCGACATATTTGAGACACAGGGGTGCGTCATGGTATAGGTAAATCTGCAAACATTGAAAATGACGCACCATTTCCCGGGGGTGCATCGTGTCCGCCATACAACTGACAGGTGTATAAACGTGACAACATTAGATGTAGGCGGGCATGAACAAACTCCTTAATAAGGACCACTATGAATTCTGCTCTGCTCTAAGACAGGTCCCACCAGATGCCACAATTTTGGTTGAGATTGCCGTTGGTCATGAAATAAATTATTAATGCTTCAGTTAGGCTAATTACCTTTTTATAGGGATACCAACCAATGTGTGATTAAAAGAAGAGAATATAAAGATATTAAAATCAAGTTAATCCAAGTTTCTCCTCGTTTTTTGGGATATATTTTAGGCACAGAACAGCCAAACATTCCCAAAAGTGATCAAATTTGTACCTACTTAACATCTAATTTACTAAGTAATACATTTAAGGAACCTAGTTTGTATCATGAGTTAGAGCTATCAGTCAAGACATGTATGTGCAATTGAGCCCCATAGTGTTTCACTTCTCTACTTATTTTAAGTTTAATAGGAGACATTTGCACCGTTTTTTGTGGGTAATGTCTATGGCCCCCCCACCGGCGGCCCCCACCCACCGCTCCCCCCCCCCCGTTACAAGTCTAGCTGAAGGTTTTCGGGACCGTAACTCTCATACTACTAATCCAATAGGGATTGTGTGAAATTGAAAAGGTTTTATCTTAAATTTTAAAGAGCGGGGCTTCTAGCAATAACTAGACATCAAATTCTTTGAACAGAGTCAAATGTCATAGTTAGTTAAAGCATTAATGGATTAAAACTGAAAAAAAGTTGGGAGTGTAACATACCCCCATTTTAGAGAGTACCAGTTCAGACATACGCCCACATATGTCCGCGGTTCAGAAAGTTTTTTGTTGTGTAGAGGGGTATTAATGTATCGTGGACGGAATAGAATTTCACCAAGGCATTATATCGATACCTACATGCACAGGAAGACATCGAGGACTCAGAGAGTATGCATGTATGATGTATGAAGAAGCTACGGTCTTGCAGTACTCATTTCCTGAGGATTTTCGTTTTTTTATTGATATTTTTTCGAAAATTAAAATGTAAATCGAGAGCAGCCTAACACGCTCAGTTGACGTCACCCCCAAAACTTGAATCGAAACAAAGTAGACCATGATGAGCAACAACAAATCACCAAGTTTAAGAACTTTGTGAACAACAGCACAAACTTGTGAAGAGAGTTTTAAAAATCTTCCAATACGAGCGCATGTTACGATACAATTGCAAACGGGGCCAAGTAATGCGAGTACACAGATCGAATATGTGGTTGAGTAATAGAATCCTCAACCACAGACGATAGCTAATGGGATTGCGATCGCTTTGGGACCGTTGTTACACACAAAACTACAACGGTATAACTACCTGATTTTACCTGGGTTGTGGACTTGTTTCCCTTCTTCAAACTAGCATAATTATTACCAAATCACGTAAACCCAATTGTTAACTTCACACGTCACGAAGATTTCAAAAATTGAAAGGTCGAATTTTAAAATAGAAAAGTAGTTACACTGGATCGTTCACTCAAGACATTACGGTCGACTTTGTTGATAAACACGCTTTCGCACAAATGACCCGAGGTCATTTTTTAACATTCCCTGCTATTTGAAATCATTACGCTTGCTAAACTTCAACAAATGGGTGATGAAATATGGAAGTGTTATCATCATAAAAGGCACGTGAAATTTGTAAATGGTTAATACGCCATTCCATCTTTTATTAATTTTCAATTAAAAAAGATGTGTTAATAATAGATAAAAGAAAGAATTATTTTGTATGTCTGCGTAGTAGTTTGATGAAGCAGCCATTTGGTAAAGCCATTGAATTAACGAGCTCAATGGTCGTGCGCCGAGTTTATCCCGAATACCACCTTGGAAAACTAGGTTCAAACTGTACGTGCGAAGTTGCTATCCGTTATATGTTTGGTAACTGAACATGGTGAATGTCGGGGATATGTGCAATCACGAAGGGACAAAAACTATTATTCTCCCTTTGTAAGAAAAAAGGAGGTTGACATGACCTTTACGTCATGTATATTATTTCTTAAACATTGGGAATATTATATCACATTGCCAGGTGCACGAACGATGTTGGTAAACTGCGTGATGAAATGTTGGCGTTTATGGGATTTGAGTCAAGTTGGTATGTGTAATTAGTTTCTTGACAAACATGTACCCATTGCATTTGGGCATAGAACGAATGAATAACTTAATTTGAAAGGGTTTGTAGAGCACGAAAATTTGTAAATAAGGAAGGAAAATAAAACGGTCACCGCGCAATCCAATAGCTATCGTCTCATTAGTCTGGGGTTGAGGATTATATTACGCAACCACAGATTCGATCTGTTAGATGCGAGGTGAGTGCGGCAGGCATTGCAGCACATGCATTGGCAATGGCAAAAACCCCGCGAAAAAACAGAGAAAATAAATTTCTGGACAGATTATTTATGCTTGCACTGGTGAGATTACAGTAACTTTGCCAGGCCCAGGGGCACTCATGATAAAATTTAATCATTGTTAATAGGCAGTGTTATATGCAGCTTAAAATGTTAGTTATACAGTGATGCTTTGCTGCAGTACAACTACAAGGGGAAATGGACATCATAGGCCTAGCCTAGGCTACACATGCATTTATGCTACGTGTACATTGTGTGTTTTTTGTGACCTCTTTCTACTGTCCACGTAGCACACATGCACAGTAAGCATAGCGTCCCATCTGATGGGAAAAGATCTTTACAGTAGCTAATGTGTATTTCCCAGACTTACCACGATTAGTATAAGAAGCACCGTGCTGGTTTTTAAAAACCGCCAACACAAAGCACAGAAAAACTTCGGCACATTCATCATTATGATCTGGTTACAAAAAGCCCCAAATAGGGACGATTGTTTACGGATGAAAATGCGTATATTGCGACCCAAAACCAAGGTTAGGAGTTCGATCGTTGTGAAAGGGCAGACAAATTGCAGTCGGATAGTGTTACCGCCCTATTCTATTATGTTGCAGACCAGTACCGGGATTGAAATCTATGTGGGAAATACTGAATCGAAATCAACGGGCCCAGTGGTTGTTACCTCAAGCGTAGAGCGCAAAAGTTTCTAATTTAAAATGGTCATATAAATATAACGGTCATGCCGGGCTGTCATGTCAGCTACATTATTATTACTGAAGAATAGCTGTCATTAGTTGCGGTCCAGGAGCACAGTTTGGTTTTCTGATCTCACAATTTTGTTGTCTGAATAATGGTGGCACGTACTTTCAGACAATTTTTCACAGGCTAATTAAATAAATGAAAATGGACAAATCAATAATTTAAACAACAACAGAAAAATAAATAAAATAACAATTTTGGCCACTCAAATGTGTTACAAATCATTTTTATACAAAAATGAATATCAAGCCATTTGCAACCCTAGGACAAATTTCTAGGACTTCCCTGGAATAGGGATCGAACCTATGGCCTTCCGATTACCAGGTGGATGCATCCCCTAGGCCCCCCGTACGCAGGGGTGGGGGTGCGTCGCACCCCCCAAAAAAAAATCCACAAAAGGGAACAAAGGTCCACTTTTTTCTGATTTTTTGATAAAAAAGTCCAAATTGACAGAAAATTGACAGATAGAGTCCCCACATTTTGGTGATGAGATGTTCAAAACTCAAAAAAAAGACTCATTTTAGGGGGGGTTAGGTCCATTTTTCAAAAAAAGGTCCACTTTTTCGAAGACCCCACCCTCCGTAAAAAAAAATCCTGCGTATGACCCTGGTGCTCTCAGTCGAGTCTTTTACTGTGTCATGCTCAGTATACCTTTTTATGTGTATAGACTGTCGCCAGGAGACCAAATGAAAAAATGCGACGTGAGGGCTTGCAGAACTAGCATGCACTTAGGGGGGGGGGGGGGGGGGGGTGGGGTGATTGCGGAATGTCCTATGAGGTATATCTGGCTGTCAAAATGGTTCCGATACAAGCCTGGTTGTATTTTTCAATACAATTTCTATTCCAAACTTTGAACCTTGGTGGTCAAGATTGACAGCCTTGCACCATAACCTCATCTACCCAGTCAGTTTTATTCTGTATTAGTTCGTACAGAAACCAACCATAAGCTCTTCATACTTTAGATCACTACCTGGATTTCTGCATCTGCCAGTCCCAGACGTTTTTTTTTTCCTTGCTGGGTGCCTGTTGGACAATTTTCAAGTTCAAGTTCCAGTTTATGTACAAAACCAAATAGGCACATGACGAACATTTATAATAAAATATACAATACTAGCAGCTACTAGCACACAAAAGTATTTCAATACATCAAGACCAACTAGGTAATAGGCTGAGAAAAATAACTTAAATTCTATGGTGAGCTGGAAAAAATGCAATAGAATTCTTTCACCACATGCTTTCTATAAGGTCCCCATAATGCCATACTAAAAGTCCCTAAAAATGCAAGTGGTGGAAATATGACTAATTTGCATAATCCAAAATGGCCGCCAATGCTAAGATTTTTACAAGGATTTTTTTATATTACTTATCTAAAATAATATTATTGGTACCTATAATGCCCTAACTGTCCTATATTTTGAATACATTATATTGTATGTTTACAGAGAACCATTCATTCTTGACAGAATGTTGATACTAATTTGCATAAATCCAAAATGGGCGCCAATTATAAGATTTTACATGATGGGTTATATTGGGCTTATCTAAATATTCATTTGCCACCTAAATTGCCTAAATTTATTACATTTAGACTTATTATATTAATACCTAGGAAGTATACGCTTAGCTATTTGATAAATCCAAAAGCTGCCAATTCTACATTTGGAGCAAGCTGTTAAACTTTTGAATCGGTTTTTTAATACATCTGTGATTGCGCTTGACAGGACCAAAAACACATTTAGATTGTTGTCCACTATCACGGCTATATAACCCCACCTCCATTTTCACCCCTTACCCCACACACGTGTGTGGTCGGAAAATCGTATCTTTGTATCGACTTTAATTATACTTATTACCTTCATGATTTAAATTTGTTAATAGTTGAATAATTATGTGAATTATGGGTCTGGCCCTTTAAAGCATCAATACAAATAAAGTTGTTATCCATATCATTACCAAGCCATATCAACAAACATTAAATGTTAAACAATGAAAAAAAAATGTTTAGTTTGAAGAGAATCCAGGTTTTTCGATCAAAACTTGGATTCTGTTTGCAACTTGATTCCTCATTGAAAAACTTAGTATATCGTTTTTTGAAAAAAACAAAAAACAGTTTCAATTGATAAACCAGTTTTTTTTATTGTAAAAAAACAAAAACCCTTTGGATTTTCAATTGCACCAAAATTAGCATTATTGCCGTTATACTAGTACCTAGTGTCCATTGAAAAATAGATTTTTTATTAAAAAAAGTATTATCGCAAAAGAAAAATCCAACTTTTTGTGTCGCTCGGCCCTAAAGGCATGAAGACACATAGGGTCACTTAGTCCACTTGTTGCTGTTTTGTGTCATGGTTGTTGTTGTTGATGTTCTGATGTGAAAAAGGTTGTTTGCCTCAGTGGCATATCCGCATACTTAGAAGGATTTATTTTAACCAAAATTGCGATGTAAATGGATTCTTCATTTGGTGATGAGGTCAAACGTACATACAAGGTCAAAGATCATGTGAGGGCAAGTGGTAGATTGTAAAATTAAAAATGAAATTGACCTCAATTTGAAAAGTTGAAGTTCAAATGGAAAAAACTTGAGTCATAGATACAACATTTCGTCCCTCAATTGTGATGAGGTCAAAGGTCACAGCCGAGGTCCAAAGGTCATATGAGGCCTATCATTACAAACGCGCGGCAGGTGACCATCATGCGGCCGAGGAAAAGATTTTACTTTTCAATACACCAAGATACACCCAATTTCATTGAGGAATTTCAGTTTTATCGACTGAGAAGAATCCAAGTTTTCAAAATGGTTAGTAAACCAGGATATTCAATTGAGATTCCAATTGCTTCATCGAGAATTAGTTTTCAATCGAACAGCTTTTTTTCGGCGATGTATACCAAATTACCAATCAAGAATCCAGGGTTTTTCAATCGAGAAATTGGGGGGACTTAAAAGCCCTCCACATAGTACAGTCTAAATACGTGGCTAATTGTGTGCGGTTCTCGAGTCGTTGAGGTTGACCAGTGCTTCCCTATCAATTGTCACAACTTTGGGCGTGTTAGATAGGCTGTTCACAAACTGCTTTAGGTTCAAAGGTAGAAAGATGACCATTGCGCACGCCAGTATGGCGTGATCCACAATGACATCCATGGGGATGCTGCAACTGCAGTGTCATGGAATTGGGTAGCAAAAGTGTTCGTGGAATTCTCTGATGCTAGATAGTTTGGTATGGGGAATATTGGTTGGTACCAGGTTGTACACACACTTATTGGGGGGACCTTGCATCGTCTGAGGATCCTCCGAAGGTTCAGGAGGGTTTGCAGGACAGAATTGGAAGATATTCTAGAGGCGGTGCCAAAGGCAACTGCTAACAAGTCTCATTACATCGTTCAGAATGACCATCAATTAGTGATTGTGAATGTATACACTGTGACTCCTGAATGTGGGCACATTCAGCAGTTGAGTATGCCAAAGCCAACAGTTGATGTGTGTAAGTGTCAAGGACTGCACCCCATCCAGCCCCTGCAAGCCTTCTGAGGAGGTTGACACAAGACTGATTCTTGGCAGCGCCTGTCTTGGTGTGTTGATGGAAAGTAAGGCTGCGGTCAATTATGACGACAAGGTTCTTTGGTGTTGGATCGCTTGACATTTTGTTTCATCCAGAGTGATGTTAATTTTTATTTTAGCGCAGTAGTTTGCAAGGTGGAAAATAGAGCCGACAGTCTTGGGTTTGCTGAGTTTCAAGTGCCGTCAGTGGAAGAATTGGCTTACAGTGATATGGTCTTTGAGGCTTTAGAAGCACCAAGGCCTCAAAGGAACAAGCAGCTATTCCAAATACCATATCGTCTGCGTAGGAGTACTGCGAAGAAACTCCCTTCGGCATATCTGAGATATAAATGTTGAAGGGACTGGGTCCTAGGACATAACCTTGTGGGGCACCATTCCGAAGTTTGGGCTTTCTATGGCATTGCCCATTTGATTTCCCCAGGACGAAAGATCCGGGATGAGCAGTATTATGAACTTGACAAGCTTGACATCAGGTAAGATTTTGAGTAGCTAAAGGTAGAGACCTCCATGTCAGACTGTATCATAGGCAGCAGAGAGATCTATAAAGATTGCTCCAAACTTCTGCTTCATCTTGAAGGCTGTCTCGATATCATTGGCAAATCTTGCTATCTGATCTGTTGTTGATTACCTCTTTGCAAGCATTGTGTGAGGGGTAGATTTTGCCTCGACCGTATCATTATCCTACTGAGTACAAGTCTCCCAAGCAGCGTATACGTGCGAGATAGCTAGAGAGGGTCTGTAACTCTTGGGCTTTCACGGCTGGTTCTTGGGCTTCCGGATTACACGACCTTCCATATTAAGGGAAAATTGCTGACTGATCCCATTAGAAGTAGAAGAGAGAAAGAATTGGAAGCCATCGCACACCTTGAGGGCCATTATATGCTCCAAGCATTCTGTATGGATGCTGTCATGGCAGGAGCTTCCATTCTTGAAAAACTTTGCTGATTCGGTGATCTCATTACAGGTGGATGGTTAAGACATGGGACTACGGAGGAGAGGATGAGGAGAGGGGTTGTAGAAGTTAACAGACGAGCGTGGGCTTTTGCTGTGGGGGTTGGGTTTGTCACTTTCCATTCGGTGACAAGTACTGAAAACGATTGCAATGGCAGCGACAGGACACTGCTAATAACAGCTGCGACCAGTTGAGTGTGATGTTTTCCAGGTCTGGCCGCTTGAGTGTGGGTAAAGTTGATTATTGGATATATCATCCGTCACATCCGTCCAACAGGGGGTGTAGGGGGTTCTGCCTCTTGAATGGAATGTTAGATGGCTGGCGAGCATAGATGCAAAAGTCCAGACTATGTGTCTTGGTGTAGAAGACTGAAGAAGCCAGGTTTGGCAGTTTGGGTGATAATTCCACGTAGGAGTTGTTTGACTTGGCCTCTGGCTTCCTGAAGGTTCCAGCTCTTTGTAAAGGCCGGAGAGTTGCCTTGATGTCACTGATAAACAAGATAGGACAGTGGCCTGATATGGGCGAATCTAGGAAGGATCTTTCTGGAGCAGTGGGGGGTTGGGATGTCGCTCGTGACTGTTGACAGGTCGGAGAGGTAAACGCCTAAGGAGGCTTGAAGCAGGTGGACCCGTGCTATCAAAACAGCGAGTTGTGCGGGTTAGAATAGTCATTCTCACCAGAACATAACATTTTATCAAATTTTTTGCAGGCCTACGTTTCAGCCACAGCACACAGCTTACACAAGTTACCAGAGATATCAGTAGACAAATATATTAATATGAATATAAATTTAAAGTCCGTCAAAAGTTGTGTGCACATGTTCACAAATTGTTTTACAAAGTTTGACCAAAATAAAGGTAAGTTTAAAACTGTAGATAGAATGACGCCAATGGGGTTTTATACAAGACGGACTTCGCTTCTCTCTATCCCATGTGAAGTTAAATACACATTATTGAAATGTAAATGCTTGTACTGCCAAAGCTATCTAGGAGATAGAATACAGCAAAATTTATACAAATCTGAAAAGTGGCGGCCATTTTGAATTATGTAAATTAGTATGCGTCCACCAATCAGGTTACGTATTTATACTAGAAACGTATGCAGGCATATATACTTACTTAATATAACATATTAATTTTAAGGGCCTTGAAACGTAATTTAGACAAAGCTAACAACCAAAATGAATGTAAAACGAGGGAATTGGGGCCATTTTGTATTTATTGCAAATTAGGCGTACTTCCACCACTTGGATTTTTTGGACTTTGTATGTCATTCTGGGGACCTTATAGGAATAAGTGTGGTGAAAAAAAATTTATTGCAATGTCCAGGTCATATCACAGTATTTCCCCAGCCTAAAATACATGTACATAGAGGAGACAACTAATCATACTAGTGGTGGGGAAGAAAATGGGGGAGATGGAACTATTGGAAATGTGATAAATGATTATTGATTATGAGAAAGAAGTTACAAAGATTTTAAGTAAGGGTTAACATAATAATACTTCTTAAGTGTCTTTTTCCTTTCATCACTAAAGTATTCTACAGTAAAGTGTGTAATGACATTCATCGCCTCCATACTAAGTCATTGGCTATAACATTCTCCACAAGTCTTTGATCATAAGGCATGTTATGTATGTCCCGGGGGGACACTTGATTCAAAGGTGGATAGTGAGCGTGAAACAAGAAAACGCGTAAAAAGGGTCTTTTTTTCCAAACATGCGATTGTACGCGCGGACATGATTAGGGTGCTAAAAACAGCACCAAATATGGAAAAAAGGGTGTATGTTGTTTTCGTAATCTGAAATTTGATGTACGCGAGATCAAAATGCATCCAAAAATATTGTAATGGAAGTAAAAGCAAATATGAGCAAAGCAAGATAATAAGGGTATATTTTTCAACACAATGCATTGCTTAAGTGGTCAGGGTAGCAAAAAAACTGACAAAAAGACGTGTTTATGGTATAGCAAAAACAGACAAAATGCTGGTTAGGGTATGTTTTTTGTCCGTGGAAATACTTGTTTAGGGAGCATTTTGGAAGTCATGTTCACGCATCATTCCCCTGAATACAACTCCCCCCCGGGTTTACTGTTTGATCCCTAATTTGTGTATGTGACCTTCTGACTTATTGTACCTAATTCCAACAAACAAAAATAAAAACAAAACAAAACAATAAAACAAACCACCCCCAAAAAGAAAAACTACGTGCTATGCCCAGGATATGCTGATTGATGCATCTTGGTATGAGACTGCCCTGTAGCCATCAACAATTTCAATAAGTCCAGATTCAAAAATTTAAATTACCTTTGTGTTTTATTATTGTGTTCTTATTTGTAGTATTTCTCTTACTTAAAGGCGGCTCAAAGATTTAATTATATTGTTTGTTGTTATGTATTAAAAATAGTCAAACTTAAACTAGATCGTCAACCCTAAAATGCCCCCCCCCCAATCCAAGTTTGAGATGAATCGGATTTTCGTTCCATGCAATTATATTTAGTGTAGTTAGTATAACGGTACCATAGGATATTGTGGATAACAAAAATTCAGGATCCGGAAATTTATAACAAAAAGTGATTTTCTATAAGGACTTCAATTTGAGCTTAGTTATTTCACACAGTGATTAATTTAGTATTTGTACAGCTTAGTACATCACAAAAAACACATTGTTTGAAAATTGAGGGCGCCTTCCTCGGGAATCTCTGAGTCGGCCTTTATTGACAGCAATCCCACAAAATTCAAGCTCAAGAATCTATCAAAAAACAGGGGAGATCATTTTCTTCAGAGGGGGGATAGGCACCAGGGTACCCAGCCGCGGTGCGGAGGAGGAAGAAGCGCGCGCACCCGGTTTTGCAAAAAAAAAAAAAAAAATTATACAAAATCCAGGGGAGGGCAGCCACGGAAATAAAAAAATCAGACGTCGCCATTTGGTTTAACACTTAAAAGCGAAATCTTGACGAAAAATTCTGAATTTTATATTGGTCAAGGATATTTCTTTTCCTAAAACGTTGGAGTTGAAGAAGCAACTCCACGGGAAGGGTGATTTTTGTTGGTATTATATTACTAACGGAACGAGGGACGAGGTCGTAATGGGTCATGGGAACACCCATGACCGACAAACATCAAAGCCCCCAAATTGTTTGTGGTTGGCACCTCAGTATTGCTGTAATTTCTTTTGATGTTTTGTGAGTTTGCATAATGAATGAGGCTTGGCCGCCACCGCGGCCTTAAAAAAATCATCCTATTTTACTTATCAGAGGTCCCCTCACCCTGACCACATCCCGTGGTCCTCCCGGCCTGGGTACAGACCCTTATTGCAAAAGCTGCTCTCAATGGGGGGGGGGGGGGATAAGCAGGCACGGATCTAGGAGGGGGCGGCGCCTCCCGGGAATTCTGCAAAACCTTGCAAAATCAGCCCACTTTTGGACAAGTTTCATGCCTTCACCCCCCGGTAAGAATTTGAAGTTTTTCAAATCCTGAATTCGCCCCTAATACACCTGAGCTTATTTTATGATTCCCCCCTTTTGAGACCAGTGTAAATTTGATGTAAAATCACTTCATTTATTCATCCCCCCTGTAAATTAATTCAATTAAAGCATACAGCACATTTTTTTTAAGAACCCCCCCAATTTTCCAAAAAAAGTGAGATTTTGCTCATTTGTTGGTACGGTAATATGCTAGTAAACTATACCTGTTGAATGGTGAAGCTCAAACATGCCCTGTGTATCACAAAAGAGGAATTTTGAAATAAGGATAAATTACATCATAAGCGAAATAATTCAATGGCTGCTGGCACCTCCCCAAATTTCCACAAAAGGTCCACTTTTTTGCTGATTTTTGTCTAAAAGGTCAAAATTTTAGAAAAATGACAAAAGTCCACTTTTTTGGTGATGAGATTTCAAAAAGTCCAAAAAATTACCATTTTCGGGGGGAGGCTGGGGGGGGGTTAGGGTCCACTTTACCAAAAAATCCACTTTTCCAAAATTTGGCATTCTAATATCGCCGTTAATTACAATCAAGTGGTCTGATTCCGAATTAACAAATCACTTCTTTTATTACAAATACACACTTGTGCATTACCATTCGCAGGTAATAGTTACTAGACAATTACCACAGCAACTCAGGTTGTGCACTGTGCAAAAATCTCAAATTTTGAAAATTGGTGTTGCTCTAAAAAAAATGCTGTACTGCGTTAAAGGTTTTTTTCCGATTGTCTTTAGGTCTCCCTGAACTTACCGTAGTAATGTATTTTAATATCAGATCACATAAAAGGCCATATTTTCATATTTTTCTCATTGTCATCTTGAAATTTCATCTTTCATTCAAATCAAATTCCCTCCCAAGAAGGAAAAAAATGCCTTTTAAATGTTACAACCATTAAAATGGCAGTTTTTTTGTCTCATTCTTGTATTAGCAAGTAGTGAATGGGGCGTTATACTATAAACATTCCCGCTTCTCCTATCAAAACACCAGTGGCATGCATCGCCGTGGGCTGCCACCATATTGATTTCGTCAGTTGAAATGAGCCGTCGGTTTCACTTGAGATTCATGTCATGGCGCTTGCGGCCCGGTTTGCCAGCAAGTATATATTTAAAGTTCAATGTTCAGAGTGCGACCAGTAACTTTTACACAACCATGCAATTAACCCTCAGAAGACATTTAGTCCTTTAAAGCATATAACCCACAATTTTGAGGGAGCTCCCACTTTCTGTCGGTTCAGATGCGGGCACTGGCCCCCCCCCCCCCCCCCCCCCCCCCCAATATAAATCCTAGCTATGCCACTGAAAACATGAGTGTGTTTTCCCATGGTACTTAGTGTTGAGCTATGCATGTGCCAGGCTCCCCATATCAAGTAGAAAACAATTTGCAAACATTGGACATGCCCTTAACTCTGAACTTGTTTAACAATTCATATTTGCGGCAACTACTTTTCCAAATGAGAGCAACCAAATATGGAACAGTCCTTCCCCTTTCTTCCTTCCTTTATCATCCACTGTAACTATAATATCTCAGCTTAAAGCATCTACATATTTTGTAAATCCCACATAACCATATTTTATACTGTAATGTCCCTCTGTAGTTTAATATATATCATATGGACCTTATTTTAATTCTGTATTTATGTTTTTTAGTACATGTAATTTTTATCTTAATGTATAAAGTTCATCTTATAAATGTAAAATGTGTACTAGTATATAACTATATGCAGGGCCTCCTTGGAAATCAGTGCTCTTGCCACTGAATGGGCTCCTCTACATAAAGAAAGTTTAAATAATAATTAATTTTGCAATCATTTTGGCATTCCACAAATCTTTTAGTTGTTGTGCATTTTTAACTGCTTGGGCCAGTGACACAGTTTTTTGAACTCCCTTCTAGGAAAATACAAGATTTTCTCATAGCGATCCGTCAGTTTCATTCGGAAACAAAGGTGGAGCATCACACTGTAAACCTCTTGGTACATAAGGTTTGATTACTTAAATCTGTATACAGACAGGATATGAGGGACCCCTGTACTGCAATTCCCAATGTGTGCTGGAAATGGTATCCTAAGAAGGGGGTACTGTCCAAAGTGCCCTCCAAAATCAGTTTAAATCACATCTTTGAGTATGTCAATCAAACTGGTATTATATAATTTGCGCTGGGGTGGGGATTAAAGATGTGACATTCTTAAAGGTTTAAAGGTCCATGGCCCAATCGCTAATAGCCTCGTCCCGTTGTATTTGAAGAAAGCTATTAACCCTGTGAAATTTTAGGGCTAAATGTTTGGTTTGAATGTTATGAGTGAATGTACTCCATTTTTGTTGACCAACATTATAGTTTTGCACTGTATTCTACCGTGTGAGTCAAAAAAAAGTATACACTTTCTTGATAAGCTGTGATATTCCATGTGACTAATATTTCATGAACGGTTGTAACATTTGATTAGAGTACATCTTCATGCATCTTTTGATACCAAATTTATGGGTGTAGGTGCATGGATGACCGCACACGGAGTAATTTAAGAAAATGGAAAAATTGGGACTTGCGCCAACTTTTTTGCCAGGGGCTCTTTGAAGCATACATTGACCCATTTATGGCCTGTGTACACAACAAAATCACTGGTTCGAATCATGTGATGTTTTCATCTCTTTTTACTACCTATGGCTTAATTGGCGCAATCACAATTGGACATGATTTCAGTAATTGTCCCCTGTGCAGTCATCCATGCACCATAACCCCATAAATTTGGTATCAAAAGATGCAGGAGGATGTATTCTATTCATATGTTACAACCATTCATGAAAATATTAGTCACATGGAATATCACAACTTATCAAGGAAGTGTATACCTTTTTTTTTGACTCACGCTGTACTGGGTTAACAAAATGACGTTATCAAAACGGATTGAAATATTGCAGTAAAACTTTAGATATAGGGTATTCAGATCAAGGTCATTCAATCAAGATAAAAGTTTCATATAATGTAATCAGGCCATCCTTTAAGTAATCACTTTGGTGCACAATGCATTCAAGAAATCCCTGGTAAGGGGTGCTTTTTTCACATCTTGAATACATCAATGAAACTTTGTAGTACCGATTATAAATTTTGAGTTAAATTGGTCCAGTAGCAATAATGTGCACCAAATTGGCCTATGGAACCACATTGGGGATGTTTTTGTTCACAACATCAGAAGGAAACGTTTCTCAGGCCTTTCACTTGTTCGTTCGTGGAAGTCATTGGTAATGACCTTGGCGTCAAGATTTGTTGAGTTGTGTAAGCTGATCCAGTGCCGCATGTATCCATGATACGGACACTCCTAACATGGCCCGCTTTGAGGATGGGGATGGCCTGCTTTGAGGCTGGGGGTAATGAGAAAAATATAAACTTTCTTCTGATACCAAAATCACAATTTTGATGGGGTGAAGTGGGGGACATGGTTAATCAGGTTGCCTGCCTTTAAAGACACTATCAGTGATTTGAAAAATATTTGAAATTTGCAGGAATAGCTTCAAAGTGAAGGATAAGTCTGTAGAATTCTCATAAGTTACCTTTTACAGCTGTAGAATTAACAGAAAAGGAAGAACACGG
Organism: Ophioderma brevispina; assembly: GCA_023653785.1. Classification (NCBI taxonomy): domain Eukaryota; kingdom Metazoa; phylum Echinodermata; class Ophiuroidea; order Amphilepidida; family Ophiodermatidae; genus Ophioderma; species Ophioderma brevispina. Next base: position 34,553 of record JAMKCH010040177.1, read on the forward strand.
CAGTGTTCCAAGATAAGATTCTCCATTCAATTACGTGTTGTAGTGTCCGTTCGGACAGTAATGACTAAAATCTCTGATTCTGTCCTTATTAGGTTGCTTCTGGTCTTATAATTTGCAGGGTATGTTAGGATACCTGTACTTGTTACGTACATGCAAAAATCTGATTTTTGATGATTTTTTCGATTTACTGATTTAGCAAATCACTGATAGTGTCTTTAATGGATTATCCTGGTATTCAAATTCATGTGTACTTACTGAAGTAATTTTTTATTGCTTTTATATTTGTGTTTAAGGTGGGTTCCATAGCTGGCTCAAGAGTGATTAAATAGTAATGAAAACTGAAAAGTAACTTTTGTCAATAGATGGTTATAATAAAACAAATGAAAATTAATGATATGGGCATTTGTTGAACAATCACATGATTCATGATGGTTTTAGCTGTCAGATACGTAAAAATCACAAAATCCAGTGTTTTTTTCATATTTTTACATTTTGAATTTTAATTTGAAAACCCTACATCCTATTTCTATTTTCTTTGCAGATTATGAAAGCTGGTGTACTTTTACATGATTTCCCTGCTGCGGGTATCATAGAAATATTCATAATTTAAGATATGGGCATTTTTCCCCAAAACAATGATTTTAACAGATTTTTTGGGGAAAATACCATATCTTGAGTTATGAACATTTTTACAATACCCACAGCAGGGAAATCATGTAAAAGTACACCAGTTTTCATAATCTGCAAAGAAAATGGAAATAGGGTTTGGAAATAAAAATTCAAAATGTAAAAATATGAAAAAATACTGTATTTTGTGATTTTTATATATCTGACAGCTAAAACCATCATGGATCATGCAATTGTTAGACGAAAACACATATCATTGGTTTTCATTTGTTTTATCATAACCATCTATTGACAAAATGATTTTTCATTCCAATTTAATCACTCTTGAGCCATCTATGGGACCCACCTTAAATCATATACATGTACAATGTTTTTATCATTTATTTTGTATATTATCTTGTGTTTCTGTTATTTATAATGGCTGGTATTCTGAAAGGGAGTCTAACTTTAGACCCGGGTTAAAAACCAGGGTTAGTCATACATGAGTGGACCTTTTTCCTTCCAACATACTCTAAAAATGTGCTGTAACAGGTGCGAAAATTCCCATCCATCTCACCCATTACATTTAACTTTCAGTATTTTGAAAGGAAAAAGGTCCACTCATGTTTGACTAACCCTGGTTTAAACTCGGGTCTAAAGTTAGACTCCCTTTCAGAATACCAGCCATTGTGTATATTTCTGTAACACCTGTAATTTATCATGTGTGTTGAATGCAAAATCAACTCAAACACACAAAATAAACGACAACTGACGCCAAAAACCTCATAGTCCACAACAAATTTATTTTAGTCTTTCTAAAACTTTGGTGCATAAAATTCAGACCGTTTTCTGTACTAAGGATAATATTAGGACATTTTTATTTACTATGGATAAAATATTCACTAGAAGCTTTTAATGGAAGCTTTGTTTTCTTTAAAAGGACAGCCATTCTTGCAGCATATACAATGGAAAATTAAAGGTCTAAAATTCTGTGCATATTTAATATAATCTGTATACAGGCCTCTTACACAATTGCGAAAGAAAATACTTGCAACTAGAGGCAAGAGTCCATATGTAACCCCTTCAAAGTTCTTCATGTATTAAATTATTTTTTTTATTTTTGGCCTAGGGGTTAGGATGTCTGTTAATGTTAGGCCATAAATAAAAGAAATTGTTTAAAGGGGTACATACGGAACTCTTTCCCAACTGGGTTTAATATGATTTAAATATGACAACATCAAAAGGACTCCAAAACTGATATTACAATAAGTAGAACTATATGTACTCATATTTGTACTCGCACTCTTATTTGAGTTTTCCATGTACTCACTCTTATTTGAGTAGTATTCTGCATTCACTCTCTAGTTTTCTATATTCACTCTTGTAATAATTTTCTGTTATTTCAAAAGTTTTCTGCACCATTCTATTTGAGTAATTTTCTGTTTTCTCTGAGATGAAATTAATTTTTAGTAATATTCATCAGTCATGGGTGTTTTCATGGCCCGTACACGACCTCGTCCTCATTCATTCATAAAAAAATCAGAGTTTTGACAATGGAGTTGATTCTCCAACTCCAACAGCTTTGGAATAAGAAAATATTGCTTGATAACATACAAAAAATTCATAATTTTTCGTCAAGATTTAATTTTCTATGTGTTTTCCAATGACAACGTCTAAATTTGTCATGAACTTATGCTTGCAGCGACAAACCCCACCCTGATGAATTATACTTACAATAGGCCAATGAAAGTCAATGTTATGTTTCCCGTAACAATTTTTGCAAATCATAATGAAGCAACTCTTTCATTTTTCATTATTTGTAATTTTGAATAAACAGCAATTTCACCAACCTTCAGCGTGCTCTAATAGCTAAAATATTGTGTCAAACCGCCACCATACATTTAAAAATGGTTTTACAACTGTTCTTTGGTTTAAAATCTACTAAAATCACATTCACAAGATGTGATCACAAGAAGAAACCTTGATATTTTCTTTAAAATACAAAATAATGAACTTCTTAGAGATTTCAGCATCTCAAATGCGGGCAGAAAATCATAACGCGGGTGGGTTACGGGAAACATAACATCGACTTTCATACGCCTTATAGCCTAAGACCCCATTTACAATACATAAACATAAATTTTCATTTTGAATTGACCACTCTTGACAGATTTATAAGTGAAAAAATGTTAATTTAAAATATTGGACCATCATTTCAACAGCCTGTTCAAAATTGTTAAACTCATTAGCCATTATTGAGTATGGCAGACACTACACAATCTTTGCATTCCTCATGTTTTACCCAAATTGAAATAACACTCTCTATTGTATACTCAAAGTGATCTAGGTCGTCTCCTAAATGTATCCCCAAATCTGTTTTCATTCATCTACTTTACTCCTACACTCAAAATTAGTTCAATATAAATGTGTGGAATTCATTTACTACATTTCATTCTAGAGTTACCACATTTCTCTGTGAAGTTCTACTTAAAATTGATTACTCATTCTAGAATATATTTTAAAATTATTTTCAAAATTTAGAGAGAAAGAGTTTAACACATTCTCTATCAGCTGCAAATACCTTAAAATCTTGAATGGACATGATTAATTCCATCCCATAAAATTCAACAAAATGAACAAAAACTCAAGGGCTGGTATTCTGAAAAGGAGTCTAACTTTAGTCCTGGGTTTAAATCAGGGTTAGTCCTACATGAGTGGACCTTTTTTCCTTCCAACATACTCTAAAAATGTGTTGCAGCGGTGAGAAAATTCCTCATGGATCGACCGGAACGGCCCATTCATGAGAAATGTTCTCATCCGTTACATTTAGCTTTCACAGCATTTTGAAAGGAAAAAAAAGTCCACTCGTGTAGGACTAACCCAGGACTAAAGTTAGACTCCCTTCCAGAATACCAGCCAAGATCTTTGCCACCTCATATCCAAATGTCCTCCTCACATATTTACTCTAGAATCCACCAACAGTCTCTGAACCCTGATAGCGCCATTCTTTCTACTTCATAAATGAAATTGTTCACATTGACATAAATAAGGTGTTATCACCATAGCAACACATCTCATACATTGTGAAGAGCTTGTAGACATGATAACACCATCAATAGCCTCATCTTTTTGGCACCGTCCAATGACCTTGTCATACCACTGCAGTGAGAAAATGACCTCTGGTTTCTGGGTGTATCATTTCTATAGGGAATTTGTGCACGTCTTATTTAGTTTATACAAGTCTTCAGGCAAGTTTCAGGCAAGTCTCTTTGAAGAACCTGACATTCATAATATAAACCATGAGGAACAAAACTGAGATTCCATCTCACACTTACAAACTCTAACACCCAGATACCTAACAAGGTCAGTTTCTTGAAACACATCTGCAGTGGCGTACTCCCGAGGCGTACTTCGCCAATCAAACCAGGGGGAGCAAAATTCCCAAGTCATCCCAGGCACCTGCTTCAGTAAGAGCCAAATGGGACCAAATACACATAAAGTGCATAAAAGTAAGCTTACTTCATTAACTAGGCAACATTTAGATGCAATCCCACCAAAATTGAGCCAAAAAATTTGATTCCTCTTTATCCCAATATCCTCCAGTACACCACTACATGTGTCAATCAAAATATGTCTTTGAACGATGCCATAGGTATAATAATGCATCATTTATGTGAAGCTGTGTATTATATGAGGTAGTTATTAAGTGAACAAACAAACATCCAAATTGACTTTTTGAATTACTTTACACTGAACCATATTATAAACATTTAAAATGTCTGAAATTACATTTTTTTTCTTGGGATATTAATATATATAGGTAGTAAATGTGGTTAAGTGGTTAAGAAGCTTGCTGCACACGCTAGTGGAGTGGTCATTATTTACGCGCGGGGTTGAGGAATTCACCCTTTTCGAAAAAAAAATTTTTTTGGCTTCCATTAATTATGAAATTTCTTCATTTTAAAGTTCATGCCCCCCCGATGCATTAAAATGATCATGTTCTCCCTCTCGTTTGCAAATTCTGTTGGGATTTCCCCTCAAATTCTCCATCCCTGGTGTAAATAATGACCCCTCCCAAGGTCATCAAAGTGGGGGGTTGAGTTAAAGGGATTAGCAGCGATTTGCTAATCCGAAACATCGAAAAAATCATCAAAATTCATATTTTTATATTTTTGTTACTGGCATGGATATGCGAACATAACCTGCAAGTGGTTGGCTTGAAATCCGTGTATTAAAGACAAGGCAGTACTTTTTATATGATTCTGTAATTTCTATACGTGCGTATCAAAATTCCGACTTGAGATCAAAAAAGCCTTTCCCGGTGAATATCACAGATTTTCAGGGTGATATCGTGCACCATGATCAATACAGTTTGACCTCAAACACAAACATTATTGATCTTTGTTTATTTTGTACTGCAATCAGATGCTTAGTGCAGATTTTGAGATGCCGTCGCTGTAGGTCTATTTGCGGGAGACGGTATGACAAATTTCATCAATACTTCATTTTTTTCACTATTTGGTGGTTTGTTTCTACATTAAAGCAGTTATATGGAATTGTACACACTTATCCCTGATTTATAAGTTAAAAAAATACAGCAAGTAAACTTGCGAATCCCCCTGGCAAGATGGCAGTCTGAAACATGACCTCAGATGACCTTTGACCTTGGTCCATGACCTTTGACATCATCCACACATGAAGGAACCCCTATTGCACCTTAAAGGCTGACTCAGAGATTTCCCGATGAGGGCGCCCTCAATTTTCAAATAAATTGTGTTTTTTGCATGTACATAATGCTTGTCCATATACTAATCACTGTGTGAAATAAGTAAGCTCAAATCGAAGTCCTTCATATAGAAAATCACATCTTTGTTTAAAAATTCCGGATCCGGAAATTTTGTTATACACATTACCCTATGGCACTGTTATATACACATAAATGTTCACTGCATCAAAACGAAAAATCCGATTCATCTCAAACTTTGGAATTGAGCATTCTAGGTGACTATCTTTAGTTCTAATTGACTATTTTTAATTAATATATTAAAAAAATTATATTCAGAAATCTCTGAGTCAGACTCCTTGGTCCATGACCTTTGACATCATCCACACATGAAGGAACCCCTATTGCACCTTAACCCCAAGTCTGGTTTAAATCGGACTTAAACTTTTCAAAGGAGATGCAAAAAACGAAAACCTAACCAAAACCTAACCAAACTGGAACACACATACACATTCGCACCCTCGCAATATCCCCCTCTGCTTTTCAAGCCAGGGGGATAAAAATGCATTTCCACATTTTTTCGATTCTCTCGCATTATCGCTGCTAATCCCTTTAACTTTTTGGACCAAGCAGCTGACTAGAGTTGTTTCAAGTCCAAATGCTTACTTTTTTTTCTCAAATGCTGTTATGCATTTTCATGACTATATTCAGAATCAGCATTAGAAATGGATTTACGGCGGTCCGGTAAGTACGTATATCCTGTTTCTAAAATTGAAAAAAAAGTTGGCGTAAATTGAAACCAGCGTTTGAAAATTCTCAAGACTGGAATAATACCGAAAAGCATTGTGGGGAAAAGGGATGCGGCCCGTATCGATTGCGTGTTCACCTTTTTCGTGTTTGCGATCACCGAAGTACCCAACAAAAACGTTCAATTTTCTCGATAGGTTCTATAGGTTCAGACCCAATTACGATACATATTCAAAACAAAACATAGTAACGGACCCTCTGACGCAAAAATCTCCATAGAACCCTTGTTCAGGAGATACTTGTGAGATTGGTTCATTTTGCATGCATTCGCTATGACGCTATGTTAACGTTAATCTCCGCGCAGTACAGTACACTAATGAGATAATTCTTTTGCAGTCTGTGCACAGACTACCACTTTCCGGACGCGAAATGGATTCAAATCAGTCCAAACAAGCTAAACTTAGGTCGTGGTTTTTGAGAGGGCTTCCCAAATGACCTGTTATTTCGGAAGCCATCCAAAAGCCACTTATTTGGAAGCGATCTCAAAAACTACTGTGTTTATAAACCTATAAGAAAACTACCAAGTTTGAAAAAAACAATGTCAGGGGTTTTTTTGTTCGAGATGGCTCCGAATGACCTGTTTTGGAAGCATCTCAAAAGCACTTATTTGGGAACCATTCTCAAAACCCGTATTATAACTATACAGAATCTACAAGGTTGACAACCCATAAAGGCAAACAGAAGATCATGATTGAAATTGCTATCCCCATTAAAATACTAATTTAAAAACAAGACAGACATTCACCAAATGCATGTGTCATCTGCACCACAGTTTGTGGAATGGGGCAAAGGTCAAATGGAGGGTCATAATACATGAGACACTACCCAAAGGACATTGTATCCAAATGTCCTGCAAAATTCGATGGATATATGTGGAATACACCAAGCAATTGTATGCATGATTTTTGGGCCCATGACCTCCAGATGAACCTTTGACCACACAGAGAGGGTAAACTGGGGGAATAACCAAGGACCATTACATTGCAAACCCAGCATCATTGGCGACAAGCAATGCCAGTGTTTTTGGACAGAATTCGTTCCGTTGATTACCGGAAATAGGCGAAGGTGGAGCAGTTTAGTGACCTGGTTTTATGGGAAAATGGACCGTGGAACAGGCGTGGATTTCTAAGCTAAAATAAAGGTCATATTGAAAGGGTTCGACCTGATGTCTTCGGGTGGTGATCTCGTAACTTGTGATGTTTTTCTGTAGGCCACTTGATTTTACCATCTAAAATACACGCCTCTCCAAAATCTGGAATCGGGGCATTCAGCCATACCACAATTGGATAATTCATTTTAAGCATTGTACTCTATTGACCTGTTTTGAGATATTGATTGATAGGTGCCAGGGTAGACTTTAGACTAACACATACAATCCAATTGTGGGGTAATGCCTGCATGCTTCTCCAAAAGATTGACACCAAACACAAATGATGTCAGTGCCCTGGTCTGACAGGCAAGTGGCAGGGCAAGTCACCCTAAATGATGCAACCTATCATCAGTTACTCCTACAACCCTGGTGCTCAGACTTTGCTGGTTTGGTCCACACACACCTAATTCTACTCTCAAGCTCTTAATTTTTTATCCAGAGGCCATCTTACAGAGTGTGAAAGTTTTTCAGACTAAACTATTTATAGAACTACAAAACAAAATGATTCGTTTAATTTATGTGGAAAACCCCTATGCAAATTGCCTTACAAACTGCTGTTTTTATTGTTATTTGGGGCCAATTTGTTGGATTGAACTTCTTTTTCCTGATAACAAAAGAAGTGTTGACTTCAGCTCGACCAAGAGATTAGAGCATTCATTTCACAGAAGGTCCCTAGTTAAACTCCCAGCCAGGTACACCAAAGACTTCAAAAATGGGAACTACAGCATTTGTCAGGCACTTAACAATTTTACCAGAGGCATATACACGATCCTCAGCTTCGACACACCTTTCACTCCATCAAACTGAATTTGGTATCATAGAAAGCTTGCATTTTTCTCACTGTAAAATATTGGCTGTTTGGTTCCCATTTGATTTTGGGAGCTTTAAACATGGGTGTTTATGGTTACCAGAAATTATTTGTACAGTATAACTTATGGGTATTGTAATATATACAATTAACGCTCACATTAAAACAGTACAGCAGATTCAAACGAAATTTTTCGCTGCATTCAGATAGCAACATGGTATGGGTTAAAAGTAAAAATAATGGCAAGTTAAAACTTGCAAGATCGCCTGACTGGGAAGCCAATAGATGCAAAATAGCTAATTAATAAAGCACAAACAAATAGTGAGCCACAGTGCCAATGGGTATTACTTGCATGCATCACTACCCACATACCAAGTTCGTCCTATTGGGACGTTGGGATCTGGTAGAAGTTCGCTCCTTTTTAGTAATGAGCCATTCAAGAGCAAAATATGCCACTGAGATCATTATATGCAAAATCATTATGAAAGTGCACAGGTTTACGTATATGCACAATGCAATACAAGTTTGTCAATTGGGATCATTGGGATCTGGTATTAAGTCACAGTTTAACACAGTGGCTATGGGGCAGCGTTCATGGGTGCAGTACCAAGTAACATTGGGCCGGGGTCATTTATGGCCCAATAGTTCCAAAACAGAGCATCTAACTTTCACGTTTTAAAAAAATTTGAAGCACATACAAAGAGGAATGACTTTTGGAAAGTTAAAATATTTTGTGCTCAGAATATGCGTTATGCTTGTAAAGCAAACTGTAATTTTTTAAAGTACAAAAGAAAAAACTGCTTTGTCATAATATTATGATGGCATCTTGGTTAATGCATCATTTCCACAATTGCACTTTTTCTGCTTGTTGATCATGTCAGTGTTATTTTATTTTGGGTTGCCGGATTTTCTCCAGTTGAGGTTTCTCTTTCTGGAATGGATCACAAAGTTCTGGAAGCAAAGATTTGAAGTTCTCCCGTAACATCAAGTGTAGGCCAGTATCCCAAAGGTTACGTCCTTAAAGGTTAAACGAGGATTTCACGTCAGGTGTCCCTACAATTCACATATTGAGTTGTGCCTTGATGTAAAGATTTGCCTCAAAAAATATCATCATCTGAAAAAGTTAAGCGAGAAGAACGTTTCTTTGGTACAAAAAAATTGAAATTTCTAATTTCGTTAGGAGCAAATACGAAATTCAGCCTAGTTTCGATTGAAAATTATAAGCAAATCCAAAAATCACCCTTTTCTCTCTTTAATGACATTTTCTGTAGCCAAATAGAAGTAAGAAATCAGAATTGATGTCTATCATTTGAATTAACATTATGGCACAATATTGGGGTGCTAGAAACTCTTGTGCATTAATGAATGGGCCTTTCAACATACTTGTACAGAAGTACTGGTGATGTAAAGGTACATCATGGACCCCCAGAAACCATCAATTTTGTTTAGTTTAGCTAGATCTTCAAGAAAAGGTATTTCCAAAATTTCAGCATTGAGTGATTCTGACAATGCGTTTTGATGTTTTGCCAACAAATGTTAGAATCAACCGCCCCATAGGCCATGTGTTGTAAGTATGTTAATTTACTTAATACAAAACTTTCTTCGGAAGATGGATGGAATCTATTACTAGACATACTATGTTAGGGCACGGTTCAGATTAGATAAAATAATCTAATTTTTTAGGTAAGTGGGGGGAGGGGAGGCTTGGATCACAAAATGCCCCGTAAAATTTCATTGGGGTAATGATTTTTTTTTTCTGTACAAATTTGATGAGCAATGTGGGGGGGGGGGGGAAGAAGTTGGCGATTGGGTTGCCCACTTTTAAGACTCGTTTTGAGAATACAGTTGTAGGTTGTTAAAGAGGAATGAAGGACATTTCAAGAAAGAAGTGAACTTTTTAGGACCCAGGAGTTTTTGCATATTGGAATGCTTACCAATGATTAGATTCACCTGAGTTGAAATCAGTCTTTATGTAAAAGATGATGATTTAGTATTTTATGTCGTGCACAACATGAAATCAAAGCATGGTTCTATATGGAGATACGATGCAGGCAAGTTCAAAACAAGGCTTGCTGTTTTATTTCGTACGTGTTTGTCCAATAAACCTTTGAAACGTCCTCAGTGGGTGGTCTACAACCGATTCAATGCAATTTGAGAGAAATATGTATCCTTAAAAAATCTCCCCGTCACTTTAAGCAGTCACTGGCTCTTTTGGTTCAAATATTGCTTATCCTTAAAAAATCAAACTTGCATTCCCTCCAGAGCCCTGCAGTAGATCGTGAGTCATTGTGAGCTGTGCCTGTGATGACATTGTTTTGAGGTTTCCAGACACAAGATGCCCGCCATGTTCCTGGAATCACGAGCACTGTAGTTACAAAAGCTAAGGTAACTTCAATTTGGCATGCTTTAATGATTTTGTTGTGGGTTAAAGCCACTACAGTTGATTCTTTTCTCTCTACGAAGCAACTTCTGTCATTATTATGTTTGTATGGATCCAAGTGTGGGAAAATATCGGGGTCCAAAACAATGATAAAATTGAATGATTGGATAAATTTTAAAATATTGGGCTCGACTTCGTCTCACCCAATATTTTTGCAACTCATAGCTCTACTAATTGATAGGGGCTCAATCAATCCAATTTTATATCATTATTATGTTTGCATGGATCCAAGTGTGGCAAAATATTGGATCCAAAACATAAAATTGGATGATTTACGCTCAATATTTATTGGTCTGACTATGAGTTTAAAAATATTGGGCTCGACTCTGTCTCGCCCAATATTTTTGTAACTCATACATGTAGCTCTACCAATAAATATGGGCTCAATCAATCCAATTTTATACCCAAGTCAAGCTTTTTCATTGCTGTATTGAAAATTGTAGTGAAAACCCCTACTTGTGACTAAGCTCCAAACTTGTTTTTTTTGGAAAAACATTTTGCAATTTTGATTTTTTCCATGTCTACACATGGTTAGTAATGGTATGCTACAATTTTTCTCATAACCTAAATCCATTCTATCTGGATGTAACTGTTTAACACATTAAATTTGGTCAACCTCACTCGTGCATGATTTGGATTTTCATGCTCAAAAGGGACGTGCCTCTGAGAGTCTGGAAGTAGGACCCATATCTATACCAATTTTTGCATAAAAAGAGACCCATGGCTATACCAGAGATGCACATTTTGAGCCAAATTTAACCCAAATCTGCCATTTTTTCCTTAAAATTTTGACATTTTAAACAAATTTGGAAAATTATGGCTTCAGATTAAGGAAATTTGACTAATTTTCCAGCAATTTTGAGAAAGTTTTCCAATTGAGAAAATGTAATTTTTGGAAAAACCCCTCGACCCACTGCTATACCAAATTTGGCATGAAAAATGGGGTCACTGATATACCAAAAGGCTGAAAATTAGACCTGTTTGCTGCACAACCCCGTCTGTTCATTTGTTGAGTATCCCTGGGGCTTATGGCATCATTTTGATTTTGTGCTCTCAAATTATGTTGCTCTAAGAGCATAACTTAACTATATTATTTCACATTCATTCTTGTCACCATTTAGCTCAAACAAATAATAAAGCCAGCTTCACAAAGTATTTTTTAAAACACATTTAGTTGCTGCTGAAATTTAGAAGACTTTATTCATATTATAAATATTAGACAACTGTGTTCTTTCTTAACATTTGCAGTACTCCTTTCCAGCTTGAAGTAACATGTGACATCATCACTTCTATGCAGCAGTTCTGCATGTGTTATAAGTCACTTCCTTTTTAAAGAGAGAACACAGTTCATAGTGAATGCAAAATCGCTTGGAAAGGCAGAATTTACACATTTCTTTAAACTGACTGTATCTCTTCATGCAGACCAGCCAAAAGATGGAATAGTTTCACACAGCTCAATATGTGTACTTCAATGAAGTTTAAAAAATATAATGAAATACAGGAAAATATATATTGTAATCCTTTTTTTTTAAAGTATTTGATATTCAGTTGATTTTTCAGTACACATTATGTGAACTTTCATTTACAAACTTGGACAAAATATATCCAAGTTCAAATCACCTTTGGTCCTTGCCATTATACATTCTGTACCTTTAATTTAAAATTCTGTACCTTTAATTTAAACCTATAATTATGTATTCTCAAAATGTATACTTTTAATCTACGACAAACAGTCATCTGACTCTGTTAATAATAATGACTACTGAATGGCCTATATATATATCCACAAAATTATCCTTCTAAAGTAGAGATCATGTACCATCTTTTGACACTTAAGAACTCAATTTTGGTCAAAGGGAAACCTTTGGATGATGATGCATCACATATGTGCTTCCTTCGTAAATTCACACTCTCAACTCATATTCTTTATTATGATGTAACATTGCAATACTGCAACCCATTTGAATGACATCACATCTTTCTTCAGCCCATGTGGAGTACTGCATTGCAAGATATTTTGATGGCTTTATTTTTATGTTTTGGTAATTTATTACCTAATCAAAAAATTAACATCCAATGAAAATAACCAATTGATGAAAAGTTTAAATTCTATTTAGTATAATTTGAATTCTAACCATCATTAAAAAACTTGTAAAAAATATCCCCATGAAAAAAAATCCCTGTATTATACCAGCTGCCACACTCATCATCCAGAAGTCAAAGTTCAGAGACCCTGTATGATATATAAACTTTGAACTCCTGTGTACTCTGAGTATTATTAACTATAGCAAAGACAACATTTCTTAGTGCAGAAGTGCATTATGGGACATAAGAGGAGGGATAGTGTTCTTCCCACAATACAATTCTTCCAATACAATTTTTGCACTGGTAGTGACATAAATTTAGAGTGACAAAACATACCTAAATGAACAGAACTCATCCCAATCTTACAATTTAAGAACTTTTTGTCAGTATATATTCCTGTGACAACCAGTGCACAAATTGTATTGAAGAAATGCATTGTGGGAAGAACACTACCGCCTCTTATGGGACATTAGTCTGTGTTCAGACAATTACGTATGTTTGCTAAACCTTGGATGCAAATCCTTTTTTTTACTATTATGGATATGGATCAATTTTAAAAACTTTCATATTCTCTAAAAAAGTGTAAAACTAGAGAAATGTTCACATTGTCCCATGATGCAACATGAGCTACCATTACCTGACATGCACTTTTAAGACCATCGATTTTGCTCACGTTTGGAATTCAAATTTTATTACTTATCTAATACTTTGGCAATATAGCTCTATTGACAATGTTATTTATATGATTTGGAAACCTGTAAAACAATGCATTGTAGGATTGTGTGAAAGTGTGTAAAAGGTTAATAACTAGAAATTAAACCCCGAGTGCAATTATCACAAGATCTCATAGCAGGGATCACTTGTATGGTGGCATGATTTCTTGATTCAGAGATTTTCGATGAACAGCATGTCCTAAACCGTCTGGCAGGGATTGCATTTGTGGCCACCACCTCAAACACTTTTGTGAAAAACCTTTTCTTACCATTATTACACCTGTAGGTAATTTGATATCTCAGTGGCACTATGTACCTACAGCAAATACTTTTATAGGTGAAGTGCACTAACTAGTTGTTGAGTTCATTATTCCCCTCCCACATTTAACCTCTTGAACTACTCTCTCCTTTTTTGGGGAAAGTTTTTGAAGTATTGATTCTGCGCTATTGCCTTAACAGATTCCTGTATGTTTGAGACACTATACTTTATTCATCACCAAATAGGCTAAACGCTACACACCCCAAATTGATATAGAATAGTGTGGGTGTAATGCACGGAGACACTACTGCAGCAGCCAGTGCAGAGGCACGCTTGTAAAACGGAATTACTTCCATGCGCGGATAAACAAAAGCCCTACTAGTTATTGCCTATTTAGGTGATGACAAAGTATAGTATGACTTTTCATTTGATTTTCGAATTAGTTCGCAAGTTGAAGCCTTTATGGAGTCTTAATAACATGGCGAAAAAAAAATTACCAAGTATTCTGGTGGCCAACACCCCATTTTTTACCTGAACCCAAAAGTTAGCGCCGCACAATTTTTTTTGGCTGTTTTCCTACATCCTGAAGACCTACTTATTGAGAAACTGAGGGGTTCCAAAATGGCACTGAGCATTTGAAATATCCAGATGGCAGCCACCACATAACATTAGCAATAACTCAGCTTCTAAACAGCTATAATGATGATTCTTGTGTCTTTGTATGGGTTTTTGGTGTCAGTGAATTTCAAATTGTACTTCTTTTTAACAGTTAAGTTTCCTCTAATACCGAATCCAGATGGCCGCAATATGGCCGCCAACACATATAATTATCATAGCTCAGGTTTTAAAAGCAGCTTTTTTTATAAGGATGATTCCTTGTGTCTTCGTATGGGTTTTTGGTTCAATGAATTCCCAAATTTGTACTTCTTTTTAACACTAAAGTCTTCCCTTTACCGAAATCCAAGATGGCTGCCAGATGGCCGCAACCACCTAATTATAATTAGTCCATAGCTCAGCTTCTACAGCTTTAATATAATGATGATTCTAGTTTCTTGATAGGTTTTTGGATGCCAATGATTTCAAATTGTAACGTCTTTTAAATACCTAAGCCTTCCATAAAACCGAATCCAGATGGCTGCAACATGGCCAACAATTGTGCTGCCACCGCCATTGCTTAGCTGTAATCTCACTTCAAAGTCATAAATATGGGTTTAGTGTCTTTTAATAATTGATTTTAATGGTCAACGTTTTCACTGTTTATATTTATGACTTCAGTGAAACTCAGGCTGCTTAGCACAAATTCTTTACAAAAGAAGCTCCAAACTTTCATTGATCCTCTCAATCCTGATCACCAGTCCCCTTGCAACTGGTTTTGATTGAATCTTTGGTAGATACCCTGATGTGGTGAATGCTGATAATTCAGTGCTATAGTAATTTAGCAAATGAAGAATATGACTAAAGTTTGGCAGAGGGGTTTAATAGTTCAAAATAAATCAACGTGATGACAATGGCTGTTAGCAAGAAGCAAATTAGAATGGGATCGTTGCTCCAAAAACACAGAACTAATCTTTTCCAGAGTTTGAGGTTTGGGATGACATCACTCACTGTGGATGTTTAAAGAAATCTTCTGTTACGAGTTTGACCATACCAACTTCCATGTTTGAGGATAGTGGTGACATGAGGAAAACAAAGGCCAAGTCGACAAATGAAGAAAAAGCGACTGATAGAGCAGTCACTCAGCCAGAAGTCATCGTAATTGACTGATGTGTTATTTCTCTGGTTATCCACAGGCCAGTAACATGGAAAATACAAGACTGTGTCGTGGTTTCTCATGTACTCCAAAAAAGCTTGCAAGCAGATGTCTCCCTGATCTTTGATCGTACTTTGAGTTTAGTATGAAAGGTGCAACAAGACGTCGGCCTGGAACGCAGTCAGTAGACACCCACTTAGCCTAAGTTGCCATCTTCCACCACAGCAAGTCATTCTTATAATTTAAAAATAAAGTACCGCTATCGACATCATTGTCAACACCTGCTGCCTAACACGCCAACCTGCCATGTGGTTTCTCCATCACAGACGCGGATCACATTCTCAATTGAGTGCGCTACCTTTCGACATAGTCTTCTCAACCCCAACCAATCAACAGTGTCTGGCTCGCACGTCTACCACATATTTAGCTGCTGCTTCACGCAAGAAGAAGAACCAACAACTTCTGGGCCGTGTGAAAGTTCTTCTAGAACAGCGCACAGTAGTACGTCGACTTATTGTGACAGGATCGATTTATTGGAGTAGAAAAAATCTTTCCCTAGAGGCATCCAAATTGAAGCTTAGCTTTCGACACTCTAGGAATGCCATAAAGGCAAACTACAGCGTATGATGTGTCACCATATATACCCCAGTACACAAGGGAGATAGAACATAGAGATGAGTAAAGGATACCCCCGTAATTAAGTTTCCGGTTCTTTGTTGAGAGGCATCCTTGAGTAGTTACCCCATTCAGGAGGAATTTCTGTTCATCTGTTCCTATTGAAGTTGTTAGGGCTAGACTTGATGTAGGAGACTTGATGAAGTTCCTTTCAGTCCAATTAAAGTAGATTCTGTCCGAATTTAAATCTTGTCCCAGTCAATGTTATGTTGGTCGTTTCCACACATGTTCGGCGCTAGCCGATTTTTGTGTGTTGCCCGTCTGAGTCGCTTTCTGGTGTTCGTCGGTTCTCTTTTCAATGATCTGCCGGTTTCACCAATGTACACTTTGTCACATTATCCTAAGAATAGAGTAGATAACTTCGCATGTTGCATGTATTGCCTTGTGGCACAGGGTCTTTAGGGTGACTAGTTGTTGTCATAGAGTGTTAGTAGTCTTAAAAAACACCCGTAGATTTTTCTGTTCGCTTTTGGCTCCACCTACAGCAGAGCCAAGGAGTTGACCTACATACTGACCGGAAAGAGACCAGACATCATGTAAAAGACACGATTGGATTTTCGCTACGTTCATATCTAGTCTGACCCTCAAAGACTCAAAGAACAGTATCCTTGATGTAGAATCGCTATTCACATCTGTCCTCTGACGGAGCCATCGACATTACCATGGACCCATCAAAGATTGACGTGACCACTGATTGAAAGGACATCCCGCCGCATCGCTGACGTGAAGATGATGTTGGATGTTTTGTTTGACTAACACATATTTGAAGGCGACCTATACTCCCAAACTGATTGGCTAACGATGGGTTCTTCGTTTCCCCCCCAGTGGCTAACCTGTTTTTGGATTCCTTTTGAGCAGGCAGCCCTCTGACTGCACCTAGCCCACCGGGCTTATGAAAACGTGATGTGGACGACCACTTTCTGTGGTTTATAGATCTAGACCCATTTATCGTCCTTTCTTTGACTCACCTCAACAGTCTTCGCAAGGATGTCTTCAAATTCACAGTCGTGATAGGAGACCCAACGGACAGATCACTTTCCTCGATGTTTTGGTTAAGATGAACCTGACCTTATTCTGAACACACTGTCCTATCGCATGAAGACCACGCCGACCAATACTTGAATTGAAGCCCGGTGTCTGTGAATCTGGATCCACAGGCAGGTGGAATTTTCCGTGAATGCAAGAAGGTTATTAACTGTCCAAAATAAGTGACTTTAAAATTACAGATGATTATCTGACCAAAGGGATGCAGAAGAAACTGATGAATAATTTTCCAAAATATTGTTTGTATCTGATTGTGTTCATTAATTTTATTTTGCAAAATTGGCCCAACTTCTTTGTTAGCGTGGGCTTCATTTTTTGGTTTTGCAGTGTGTTCCAAAGAGTAGTTAATAATGTGGATATGTTAGCGATTATCTGTCAGACCTTGTAATGAACAAGTTGCCAATTAAGACTTCATTATCCCATCTAAACTTGTGTTTTGCCCATTTAATTCCCCTTTTATGAAATATTCTCCATGATATATATTGAATGTTTTGTCATAAAAGACCACCGGATTAAGACAATTGTGATGCCCTTTATCTTTGAATGCTTTGCCAACTATGGACTACCTTAGTATGACACTTCGGAACATTTGTAATTTAAACGTTTTTGCCAACTTTATAGACTCCCCGTTCTTAAACTTTCCCATCATTGTCATAGTTGAACGTTTGTCAATATAGAATACCTTATTATGAAAACCTGAATGAAATTTTTTGATAATTGGACATTTTGCCAACTTTAGACTACCTATCATGACAACTACTTTTGTGTAATTTTTCAAGTTGAACACTTGCCAAATTCGAACTACCTAATGATGACAATATTGTACATCATCACCATACTTGAATGCTTATTTTACCTTACATAAAACTATAATGTAAGTTTTGTGCAATATATTCACAGTTAATGGGCTTCTAATTAAGACACCTTTTTGTCAACTCATCATATAATATGTGAATGCTTTGGCCAGCAAAAAAAAAAAAAAAAAAAAAGGGAAGGAAAGACAAATACGCGGATCTGTAATTAATTAATAGAGGTGGAGGGAGGTGTCGGTAGGTTTGCTGAAAAAAGGAAAGGTGAGCAGGCGTCGAGGATGCCCGACTACCCCCCCCCAAATTTCTCCACGACTTCTGCGTATGATACCATTTTGCATTCGTATTTCACTGTATCCATTACCAACTCTCACTTTTTAGTGTAAGAAACACTGTAATGCTTCCAAGAGTAGAAATTTTTAATTATTGAACTCCATTAAACCATATAGAAAGACACCACAATTACAATCGTATTTGCTTCTATTGAGACATTGCTAATTATATGGTGTGTGATGGCGGCCCTCTTGGATTTCGGTATAGTGAAGACTCTAATGTCATAAAAAGAAGTACAAATTGATTCCTGAACAAAACCCCCAAAATACCCTACAAAGACACAAAACTGACTGTAATATGCATGCTTTAAAGATGAGCTAAATTGCTCATTATATGTGGTGGCGGCAATCTTGGATTTTCAGTATAGGTAATACTTTGGTATTTAAAATAGTACAATTTAATTCGTGTACCCAAAACCATACAAAGACAACTACAATTATCTTTAGAGCTGTCTTTATCAAATCTGAGTGTATTGCTAATTTTATGTGTGCGCGATTTTTTGGCGGCCACTTGGTTATTTCAAATGCTCAGGTGCAATTTTGGCACCCCTCAGTTCTTATCAGTAGGTCGTCAGGATTGAAACAGCAAAAAAAAATTGTGGCCGGACGCTGTATTTTGGGGTTTTTGTTTTGGCCCAACTAATTGAACTAGCAAAATCTGAATGGTTAAAGTGTCAATGTCTAATTTTGACAAAAGGAGTGGTTTTACAATAGATACCCCTTGTGAGCAATATGAAGTTAAAATTTAGCAAAACTGACTTATATGCAAAATTAGTATTTTCTTGATGGGCTGTGAATTTGTATCATGTTACTACCAGTGTCTCAACTGTATTTATTAGGGGACAATGGAGGGCCAAATGTTTTTAAGGGCTCTGACCTCATATTCCCCACTTCTTCTGTTTGCCTAAGGATACTCACAAAAGTCCAAGTGATTGGAGCCAAGGCCCATTTGTCCCTTGGGCCCCTAAGAGACCCTACTCATATTTCCATGTTCAATCATACATGCATTTACAATGTCTTGTTTCACCTTGTGGTGTCAGTGGAAAATCACAGAATAAGACTTACTGCAGTCACTGTGCTTGTGAGTTGCCCGTCTTTTGTTTGTGCTTGAAATTATGTCTGCATTTGGATGCGGCTCAAGCGTTGTATGTCCCATTTTTCTTGCCCACGAGGTGAAACGGAGTAATATAATAATTCCTAGGTTACTGATGACTTGACTTTGTTCATCACCAGAATAGGCAAGACTCTTTAATAACATCGCAAAATTGATATATAATAGTGCGGGCGCAACTGCAGTCCTGTCAACGCAACACTACCACCACGAATGTAATGTGATGTCTTAGCAGTGCATATTTTTTTCCCGCAAGAGTAGAATTACGTTTATGCACAGATAAAAAAGCCAATTATTTTTGCCTATTAGGTTATGAAACAAGTAGAGCCACTTTTCCGCTGGTAAGCCAACTCATTACCCTATAAAGGGCTGCATGAAACTCACCGGTGGTTATGGCGGTTTATCTGCCTTTTCATTGTTAGAAAAATATAACCGATTTCTACCGGAACGATCAGGCAGAATCCGTCAAGCCCACCTCTAACAAACTAAAGTATATCTTTACTAAACATCTTTATTTACTTTCTTTTGCTGCCGTTTGGGTTAACTTTCCTGTAGACTGGTATTCAGAACTGGAGTCGACCTTTAGACCTGGTTTTAAACAGGGTTTAGTCCTACATGAGTGGACTTTTATTTCCCTTTCAACATACTCTGAAAGTGTGATGTAATTGAGTAGAGAAAATAATGCACATAAGATGGGCCCTTTTCAAAAAGAGGGCGTTATGAATCAATCCCATAATGCTTGCAATGTGATTAATGTACTGTACTAAACAAATTCAGTACTAGGGAAAAATTTCAAACCTTCAGAAAAGTATACTCTTTTTTGGGCCTACAATTATTGTAAAAGTCAGGGTTTTCATGTTTTACTAAGATTTTTGCTGGATCACACAACCCTGTTTACGGGAATTTCCAAAACTGGTGCATTATGGATTGACTCAATACACCCGCCGGCCATTCCGACCTAACCATGAGAATTTTCCTCACCAGTTACATGCGGTTTTAACCTATTTTTTCATATTGGGGTCATAGATTAATTTAACAAGTAATCATACGCCATGATGACAAAATAATTTGGCCACAGCATATAATACGGATGATGCTGTAAGAAAAAAATGCTTCCATCTACAAATTTTGACAAATACCAATATTAAAATGAGTCCTGTTTCATATATAATGATATATAATGTTAAATAATTATAAAGCATTATAATGATATAAACGCTCCATGAGAGTACAGGGTTACAAATATTTATTTTTCAAAAAAGATGTTTTTTGTCTTTTTTTTTTTTCGTTTTCTCAAAGAGACGAAAATTATGTTTGTATCATATACGCTCTCTAATTGTACATATTTTTACAAGAAACAAGTTTTTTTTTATCTACAAAACACAATGTACATCAATGTCAACTACCCGTACACCGGATAACAATGACCATCACATCCAAATTTTAACCCACACCTCGACACTTGCGTTTAGTTTTTCACCACCTTATTCAGCCACTTAATGCTTCACCGACGATCTTGTTCAACGTTAGATTTTGGAGTAGTCTATCTACTAAATACGAAGCTGCTTTTTAATATGGCTGTTTTAAGTTTCTTTTTGCCATGTAATTGCTATGCACAATTCGTAGTCAGCCAACAGTTTATTGTTTTAGCTCAGGAACTGAAGAATTTAGCTCAGGGAAAGTGAATTTTTGTTCCTTCAAAAAGTAGAATGCGTCCACCCTACGCCACGTGTGTTTCAAGCCGGGATGGGTGAATGAAAGTAAGACGGGAAGGAGAAATGTCCGGAAATTTAGTTTGTCTCGAACAGGGCTTTAATGATCTGTTGATACCACGATACGATGGTGTTGTTTTTGATTTCATGCACAAGTCTTTGTTTGATGATGCAATCGCTACATCCTGGGACCATAGTGGCAATTGAAGAATTTATGTATTCGGCCAACACCCTACGAACCGTCGACGTTAACGAAAAACCGTATTTTTAAGTGTGGATAAAATTTTAACGACAACTCAACACAATTGTGTCATATCTTGTCATAAGGGAAAGTACCAAAACCTTTTAACAAATTCCAAACCTTTATAAAACATACCCCCCAGTAAATTCTAGTCACAACATTTTTTAAAAATTAAAATATTAACAGCCGCCATGTTAAGGGTGCCGAATTTAAGGGTTGGCAGAATACAAAATTCATCCTGTGCATTTTCCTCACTCAGTTCTGTGTGATTTTTTGCAAGATTCAGTGGCCCTTGGGGTTTGAAACCCATGCATTAACCTTTCAAATTTCTTGATTCTTTCCTCAAAGTTTATAAGACTGTAGTTAAAGGTAGTATCATCGGAGAAAATTTCTTAAGAAAATGACATAAAATCAAAACCCCTGAATCCATTTTCCAAACTGGACTACGGTAAGGGCCTGAACTCTCCTCCCACATTTTTTGGCAGTTTCAAGACTGCATGATTTGCTTTTAGTGTTTTTAATTTATTTTTTAAATCCCTAATTTTTACCAATAAATAAATTTTTCCCATCCAAAATGGAAGGTGCTTTTAAGCTGAAACTTGTAGGGATGTGTGTAAATCAACCAATACCTAAAATCTCACGTTGGCTTTTGGAATCAAGTGTTTAAATCTTTAGAAAAAAATTTTTTTTTTTTTTTTTTTTTTTTTTTTTTTTTTTTTTTTTTTTTTTTTTTTTTTTTATTAGTTAGGGAAAAATAATTTAGGGAAAATTAAAAACACCTATTATTTCAAATAGAACCACTTAATCTGCAAATCTAACGTGAGAATTTTTCTAAATTTGATTTCCCTTTCATAGGACACCTTATTCATCACCAAGGGAGGTGTGTAGTTTCTTCTAGGAAAATTAGAAAATGGATCTTCAGTATTGTTCTAGAAATATTCAACAAAAAAGATGTTGATGCGACACTGGTTTCTTTGTTTTTATGATCACGAAAATAAAAAATTGTATGTATTTTTTGATTTTCTTTAACCATTAAAACAAACACCAATCTTATAACTCGCAGAGAGTGGGATAATATTGTGAAGGGTCGGATAAGCAATTATTGAGAAATATTGAAATAATTTGTGTAGTTTTTTCACACAATTTCCCCTTTTGGTCATTTTCTAAACTGCCAAATCGCCCTGTACAACGTCCCTATGGGAATCTGAAACGCCATTACTACATATCTCTAAAACGCCTTTTTGGCAAAAAATTAAAAATTTGGCACACATTATTCCTTTCACAATACCACCATTTCAAGTAGAATTTAAACAGCTCTGGGCACGAGGCGTAGCCGAGTCCTACCATTAAACTTCATCACATTAATAATTATAACAAGGCGATGCACAGAACAAAAATAAGCAGGAAATTTTGGGAAAAAAACAGAAAATTTTACAGAAAATCTGTTTCCTCCAAAACCATTCGTTACCTTCATCATAACTGACTATATAACAAGTTCTTTGTCAAAGTTCATCTGCCCTGTGTTTTTCCGATGCAAACCTGTGAAGAACGGGTAAATATTTTTTTCACGGTCCCACTGAGATTTGAACCTCAGAAGTCCTGCATCAAAGGTAAAGACCTTAAAGGGCCATGGCCCGTTTGCAGAACGCCAGATTTCACAGAAGTGGTCAAAATTTTGGTATCTGAAGAAAAGCTACTATTTTTCTCATTTACCCTGCGAAATCTTAGGGCTAAAGGGTGTTTGGTTTGAAAGTTATGAGTGAAAATATGCCCCATTTTGGTTGACCAATATTTAACAAATTAAGATCAGATTGAAATATCAGTGAGAAAATTTACATATGGGGTTTTGGGAAGAAGGCCATCCTAATTAACAAGATGAAAACTTTACATAATTAAAATTGGGTCATCCCCCTTTAATCAATGTATACAAAATACTGCATAGTGTAGAACTGAAGGTCCATAATGATAAGAACTAGGTTTAGCTGAAAATGGGGTCTAAGGAACTGCAGCGGGCTGAGAAAGGGCGTCTTACGTTTGGAATATAAAGTACTGTAATGACTTTCCTGTCTGCAACCCCACTGGCACAAACTATTGCTTGCGACTAAGTCCTGTATTCTTTAAGTTAGTCCTTCATGTGGGATTTTCAAGTTAGTCCTTCATGTGGGATTTTCAAGTTAGTCCTTCATGTCTGGACTACTCTGGAAGCATGATGTGTAATCTTTATCAAAATATCCTTTACAAAATAAGCATACTTTAAGCGTGATGCGTGTAAATTTGGCCCTGCGATCGAAAGCTAAGCCCTGCCCCTTGTGGATATCCCATGCGTACGTCTTGTAAAATGTTTTTTGATAAACAGTATAATAGGTGGGAACATTTCTTGTGGATGTGTCCTTCCAACCCATCCATGAAAAAACATATCACTTTCAGTATAAGTTAAAAGGGAAAAGGTCTATTTGTGAACGACTACCCCTTGTTGTAACCCTGGTCTAAAGTTAGCCCCCCCTTTGCGAATATTAATGTAAGAGAATTTGAGGTCCGTAGAATATCTGCTACTCCAAAATCTATCTGAACCAATCCTTCGTGGTTTTACATGTGCATATACATAATTATATCTATGTATAAATATCGTACTGAGTGTTTTGTAAGGCGGTATTCTTCCAGAGATAGAATATGTTTGTTTTGCGTTTGTAAAATTCACTCAGCTGATGTTGCTATATAACAGTCTCATAACTAGAGTTCAAAATTCAAGCATTATACCAAACGGCACAGTTTCCATGTTGCATTTATTACATATGTTAATGGTGCTTTGTAATCAGGAGCCTTCGTTGGGATATACAGTGTATTTCCAAAATTTAGTAATTCTGAAGGTTCATTTTGATGTCATGAGCAAGAGTTTGTATCACAGTGCTTCTACAGAGCACGGCATTGATTTCTCCTTTAGGAAACAAATAAAATACTTACGATTTCTCCCGGACAGTGGCGGGACCACGGGGGACAGGGGGGTGGGGGGGGGATTTGCCCCAAAATTTTTTTCTTACCCCAGTTTGCCCCCCTGGCCTAAAGAAAATAAGGAATTTCGGGGCCAAACTCAGCGAATTTGGGCCCAAAAATCACCAAATTTGGGGAAATCAGCGATGTTGGGCAACATTGGTTAAAAATTCCCAATATTGATCTTTGCCACCCCAAGGAATTTCACTTTTTGCCCCCCCCCCCAGAATTTAAATTGCCCCCCCCCCAAGAAAAAGAGGCTATGGTGCCGCCACTGCTCACGGAGAGATCGTACCAACAGTTCAAGGATGATACAAAAATCTCAAATTTTTTAAAAGACTGGGGTTAATGAAGTAAGGATCACAAAATGCCCCGTTAAAATACTCTTTGATATAGTTAGGTTAAATTCTTACATTTGGCAAAATTCAGGTTGCTAACAAACCTTGACCACACTAGACAAAGATTTTAAAAAATTGAATTTGAATATTTCTATATCTAGGGAAACTAATTTATCACCTATTTTCAGAGGTAATTTTCTTGAATTTTTGTTTACCAAAAGGAATAAAAATCTTAACGATCCAAAGCTATTTCCAGTGAGATGTGTTAAAGAAAAAATTTAAACAAACTAGAGCAAAGATGCACAATGAGCCCAAAATAGCACCAATTCAAGTGACACAGTCAGACCTTTCAATCACTGTACATTCAGGAATACACCCCTACTTTTTGGGTACGATGTATGGTACCCAAAAAATCACCAGGTCCGTTCATGTTGATGCATAGACTGTAAAAATGTTTTTTTTTTTCTTTTTTGTTTTTTTTTTTTTTTAAACTGTGTCCTTGGTGGACGAGCTATTCCTATAAGCCAATATAGTCTCAATCCCTGTAACAGTTCAGTACCTTTCATTCACAGTGAACTAGTAGAAAAATACACCACTAGGTGGTTGGTGATGAATTAGGATACTAGAATACACAAGTCAGTTCATGTGATGCATAGACAGTACAACCACTGAACTTGTCATGGGTGATGAGCGCACGGTAGCTATATCACCATGATCCAATTAGTCCTCCAATTCCATGGCAACAGTCATAGCCTTTAATCCAAACTAGTGTATTAGAAAATACACCCCCTGGTTTTGGGTATGGATTATGATAATACCTAGAATACACAAGTCAGTTCATGTTAATGCATACATGTACAGCTTACTGGACTTTGTCCGGCTGGTGAACAGATAGCTCGTAAACATGTCGACCAATATCAGTCTCAGTTACATGGCACGGTCAGGGAACTTTCATCAGTGTAGTAGAAAATACAACACGTTGTTGGGATATGATTTGCAATACCAGATCACGAGTCAGTTCATTTTAATGGAAATATACAGATTGCTCATGAAATGTGAACCTTTGGGGTTGAGCATATGTTGGGACACACTATGAGCTATACAGTCTCAACCCTCATGACACAGTTCAGTAGCTTTCATCACCAGTGTACTAGAAAAATGCCCCCTTGGTTGGGAGATGAGTAATTACGGATTTAGCACCACACAGTTATGTTAATTAGGATTCATTAATAGGATTGAGGGCATGAATTATTTTTTTTGCCTAATATGAAACAGGTGCCCTTTCTAATGAGTCCCATTTACATGTACCCGCTTTATTTAAGGTTATTTATCCCCATTAACATTTCACATTCCACCTACAGTTAACTAAACTGGCCCTCATGGGGATGAGCATATTGTAGTCGTTAGCAATAATAGGAAAAACTCTTATCAAGCAGGAAGACTTTGATTGCCTCTCTTTCACAGAGCTCAAAATGTAGCTCTGATAAGGGTTTCAATGCAACATGGTAGCATGCCCAACAATGTTAAGAAATGTGATATACAGCATGCATCATCATTTAACCAATATGCATGTTATTCTCTTACACACTGTGTTATGACTGTAAAGTCCAGGATATACTTGCAGTCGTCAGCGAGCGATTTCGTGCGTGAGCATGTGTAACACTTTATCTTGGGTCAACATCGGTATGCGCACGCCAATCGCTCTCTGCGACTGGAAGTATATCAAGAACTTAAGATTAAGAGTTCATTTCTTAGGCATTAATTTTTTTCACACTTTGGCGTCAAACATCAGAGATTGTGGTGAAGAATTATGCAACAACAGTCAAAACCCTCTGAAATTTTAACCTATTGTGAAGAATTATTCTTGACATTAAACCCCTCAAATTTTCACCAATATCACATTTTAAAAAGAAACGGAAATTTCTAGTATGTCCCTCTCCAGATTGGGACTAAATTGAACAAAAAATTCCCATGTTTCCAAGTTGGAGTTCATGCATTTGATTTTAAAAAATGCTGACTTCATTCAAAGTGTGGAAAAATTAACAACACACCAATATTATTTCTTTACAAAGTAGTTTTACTGAACTTTGACAAAACATGAGGTCATCATATTACCTGTCTACAATAAAAAATTATTTTTCTGGTAATTTTGCCCTTTAAATGTACCACCACATCCGTTTTTCCTTTTTTCGGACCGTTCATACACGTACGCTAAAAACTGGTTAGGAATCTCACATTGAAATATTAGGGGAAATATACTCAATCGCGTACGAGCGTGCATTGATAAAGATGAAATGCCGCCCTCGACTATCAAGGGCTTACTAGGTATTACGTACCCCAACAAATCTATTAAAGGTCTTCACACTTCGAAAATCCAAGACGCATACTTTTGATTATGAAAGTCCTAAGTAAATCTAGCATGCATAAAATTCAAACAGGCATTTTTTCTTCGATCTTTAGAGAAGGGTAAGCCTACTTTGTATCATTTACTAAGACTATCTCCAATTTATTTTCATCTTAAGTTGAAGGTGACGTCATGCTACGTTTATGTTGCCCACCCATGAATCGCGCGCGCTATGTTGGATCAGAGCATGATACGCACGCGAATAAAAGGCGGCACGATCGAGACGCGAGTGGGAATGCACAGCGCATAATGACGTTCCACCTTTTTTTTCAACTTTAATATACAAAGCTAGTCACCGACATCAGGGACACTCCAAATTCAATAGATTTTTCCGTGTTTTAAAATTTACATTTACAAGGAATCTTTAAAATATGGTCATGCAAATATTACTTTAAAAACACCATCTTTAAAATCATCATTGACTTGCACTTCTATGGTATGTCAATATTATTTGGATATGTACTATTCAGTAAATCCAATAAACTACTTAGTACGCAATAAAATATGGTAAAGAACTTCCCTCAACCAAACTTGCGATTGTGGAGAGCCCAAACCATAAGCCCCTCATAGATGACTGTGAGTCTACAAGTCCCCAAACTGAATTCGCAGCCTGATCAACCTGGAGTGATGAACTATCAGCTGGTTAATGACGGATCTTCCACTGGTATTTTGGACTTGCACGAACGAACTAATAAAATATGGTGAGAATAAATAGTCTGTCATGCCGAGTGCAACAAGGCTTAAGGCATAAGCTGGCCATGTTATACATCTGTGTGCGGCCATTTATTAGGTAACGCTCATTATCTTTCCTTGAGTCGGTGGACTCTTAAAATGGTTCTTCAGGAACTGTGTCTCCTGAAGAACCATTGTTTCACTGACCAAGACTTGGCATAATAGTATGTTTTGACAGAAATTTCTGACAATGGCAGCTATTGGTCTTAAGTGCAATAGCTGCCCATGGATTGCATTCTGTGTGCTGCCATGTATCGGATAACTCATTTTATCTTTCCTTGAGCAGTGCTCGGCAAGTGGATCTTAGCGACTGTGCACCTTAAGAACCCATTTCAAGAGTCCTGACCAAATACTTGGCATAATAGTATTGTTTAACAGAAATTTGTGGACAAATGGCAGCTATTTCACTTATGAATTTGTTGCACTCAACATCGATCTTTCCCTTGAGATGGCCAGAGATATTTCCTTTGACTGTGAATCGAACCTGGGACCTCAGTTACTTGTGGGTACTCCATACCATTTGGTACTATCAGAGACTGGACATAAGTGTTAATAAGCATCTATATATGTCTACGTAAGTTATTGATTGTTCACTTTTAAGGAGGAGAGGAGAGAGGTAGGGTTTGCACTGAACGAGGCAAAGTTGGAGGGATGTGGCACGGGCGATTGCTGCGAGTTGCAAACCCAGATTTAAAACTGTTGGGAATTTTATTCCTACACTAAGGTTTACATGGAGGATGGTCCATCTCTGAATGATTTGATTGATTAGGCCAAAAAAAAAATGGTTGTCTCAAGCTGACGCGCGCGTTTTGTAAATTTCGCACGAAATTGAAAAAAGTCTCGGACTTTTTTTTTTTTTCAAAAAAAAAGTCAAACCACCAATTTACAATTTGCAATTTTTAAAAAATTGAAATTGTGAAAATGCCCACTTCACGCGATCGGCGACTCTTGGCGTGAACTAACTATTTTTACGTTGCGTGAGGGCAGAGAGGTACTTACTCGGCACCGCGTGTGAAGTAAAACACTCCCCACCAAATAAATGGCAATATATTCCGGTCAATGTGCAGGCTCGAAACGGGTGGAAACTGTCACTAAAGAGGCTGTTTAGCGTCGCATACCGCAAAATCAAATCGGAAGACCCCCATACATTAAATTACATTATTAAAGTTTTATCGATTTGCCATCCCTTGATCTATGATTCCTGCAAAATCTTGCGCTTCCAGTTCAAAATCGCGCATCCAACCCGGGTATATTTACGTATTTCAATGCGGCACTTATTTACTTGTGGTGCGTGTTTATAGGTCAATTGCAACTTGCGCGTATATACTGTGCTTCGGAAGTAACAATGGATACAGTTATTCTCAATGTTAAAGTCGAATCTGCACCCTATAACAAAGTGGATCCCTCCACAAAACTGAAAGAACAAAACTCTTAGATATTGCCAATTAAATCTTGTTTTGGGGAATCCATGTGTGGATCTGAGTCAGGAAATCGCTGATGTTGATACTAGCTGATACTGCCATGACTGCAGAATCGTACCATGTTAGATGTACAGCACAGGTAAATTTGACGATCACGGTGCAATGCACATGATCTTTTATTTCCGGCACAAAAGATGTTGATAAAAAAAAAAAATACCGCATACCGCCTACTTTTCAAGCCACTCATCAGCTTTGAGACAAACTATTTTTTGTTGTTGGCCTTATAGTACAACGCAGGCGGCTCACTGCAAACATTAAGTCATCCAAAGTTACCAAATACAACTGTTGAAATATAGCGCGCACATGCGCCCAATGTCGGCAATGGACCAACTGTGTTTGCCGACATTGTTCCGAGTGGATTGGGTCATATAAAAAGCAGACATATTGGCAGACAGTGGACAATGTTAGTCTTTTGCATAGGCTTTTTGCATTTGTTGGAAAAGTAAGCATTGGCTGACGTCTGTCAATGAAGAAGTATGAACCTATTACGATAGTGAAAATAGCTGCACACCAAAAATGTAAAGCAAGCAAATTAGGACTCAAATTCACCAGCAATTGATTTCACCAAATTTTAGTAAAGTAATTCAAATTTGTGAAAATTTATTACCCCAAAATATGCATTTTTACTCTTGTGAATATTTTTTGGCGATACTAATTTTACAGAAACCACTTATGCGGTAAGTTAGCGCTTCCTTGCTACTAAACACATCCAATTTGAAACTTCCTATGCAAAGCAGGACATATTTTAGCACTGCTCTGCAAAACAGGTAATTTTTTGTTACAAGACTATTTTCATGCTCATGAACTGCTGTGGTTTATCAGGAACAAAACTCTCACTGTCAACATATGAAGGAATCTTTGTGGGATTTCATATTTTGCTAGTTGCCTACACTTGTTAAAATCTGTGAATACAAAATCTGTGCAAAAAATGCATCTTCAAATGTTTAATGATAGAATGTCATCCCTCTGAATCAATCAATCAATCAATCAATCAATCCAGATATGTTCTTTGACTCCATATTTCTGAACTTGTCCCTGAAATGCTTATTGTACCCACTGCAGTTCTCTTGTGTTATATTGTGTTATACTAAAATACTTTCATCTCCTTTGCCGGGTCAACCTATCAATCAATATTATCAATCCATACATTAATTCTTTCATCAAATCAATCATATTTATCAATCAACTGATCGATTCTTTTAATTTGTTCTCTTTCAGTCTTTGTATCTTATTTCATCTTTCTTCATGTTTCCATGCTTTTTGCCAAAATGTAAATACTTAACCTAAATCAAAATAACTTTGAAATGGTTGTTTTCTTTGTTGCTTTTCAGTTCCTCATGTGAGCCCTGTGTGTGTGTGTGTTTTTCCTGCAATTAAAGCCTCAACTGATGTGTAGTCATTTACTATAAAGTGCATTCCTACAAAAAAATTGTGTGAGTGCAAGGTTGTAACTACAATAGCTGCCATTTGTCATAAATTCCCATCAAACATATCATGGAAAGTTTTTTGTCAGTGGCTCTTGAAATGGTTCTTCAGGTGACACAATTGCCTGAAGAACCATTTCAAGACCCACTGACTCAAGGAAAGATAAATTGAGAGTAAACTCATACATGGCAGCACACAGATGCAACACATGGCAGCTATTGCACTTACAACCTTCTTTCATTCACATGACGAAATCCAACACACAAAAGAAAGGGCTATTCCATATGAATTCCATACAATCTGTTAAGGCACAACAGAATTGAGTATATGCTTTCCATATTACGGATTTCATTAATTTTGAATAGCTGTAGCGAAGGACATGTTCAATGCATGGGTGTCACATGCACTGCACATGACAATCATGCATGGATCATGACCTGACCATGGTTATTCCATGATATTCCAGGAATACACTTAATTCCAGTTGTGCCTTACATATGAGGTGTATGGATTAGCCCACTAATACATATGGGGCTGGTGTTGAGTGAGGATTATTTTATCTCAACTTGATATTAAATGTGGCACATCTTTTACATAAAGGCTTGTTTGGGGGAACAGACCCAAGAAGGAAGATTTTAGAAAGATCCTTTGAGGGCTTCTGGTTGTAGAAAGTAGTAGTCCTAACAAAACCAATATGGTTTGATTTGATAGTACATATCCTTACATATTAAAAATACCATAGGGGTCCATAATCAATGACCCTCGGACTGTTTCATCAATGTTTCTGGATGTACTGGGGAGGGCAGCGTCTCTTTTTGAGGTGAAGGGTCCACAGCCTTTACTGGATCCGACCACCGCCTCTTCAGGGGTCTTGCAATCTGTCGTTCAGATAATTTTGCATGAGGACTCTGTTTTCCAGATGATGTAGAAGTTGTCATGACAACATTGGTCTGCACTAAGACGGTGTTGGCGTTCTTGTCAACATCAACTCTTTCTATGATTTTATCTTGCGGCTGGGCAACACTGTGTTCACCTGAGCTACCCGATCCTAGACCAGGTATACCTGCTTGAAATGAACTATGGGAAATTAAATGTCCTGGATAACCAGGTATATGGTTGCTAAGGAATGAGCCTCTGTAGTCTGTCTATGGTAAGCACTTTGTGCTGGGGGAGCTTTCTCCACAGGAGATTGCTGTAAACTGATTTCTGTCCTAATTCTCTTTGCTTCCGGTTCCCTTGCGACGTCCCTGCCAATGTGAAAACTTTCCACCACTCTTTCTTTCCTGAGAGAGGGTTGCCGTCCGTTTTCTTTAACCGTTAATGAGACGCAGACATCACCTACTGCTAGGGGATGACACGCCAAACCGTAACTTTTTAGTGACCTTTCTGGCTGCACAGCAGACCAACCTTGGCCAAACACAAAGAAAGGGTGTTCCATCGGGGCTTCCACAGTAACCTGGAGGTTGGGGAAAAAATGGAAATAAGTTAGAGCTTTTTCACCAAATTCTTTCAAATAAAAGATCAGAACAAAGTGTGTAGACCAGTTAACCCATGGGCAGTGCCACCTATGATACAGTCTGTCTGATTGGCTCATTACAAGACAAAACATGTGGTAGCCCTTTAAATGACCAATCAAAATAGTGCTTAGATGCCAATAGATAGGCAGGTGCCACCCAGGGGGTTAACATCCTATGTTATTTCTTTTGTTGCCTGTGAATTGCCATTACCTATAGTATTGAAATTCCAACAGGCTTAATTGCCCAAAGTTTAACAGTCAGGCCAACTTATTTCAAAATACCCTAATATGCTTACAAATGTTGCTGAAGTGTTAACTGTCTATAATTTGCATATTTTTAATCTTTCCCTGGAGATGGCCAGCGTACGCAAGTGTCTATAATTTGTCCATCCTGAAGTCTGAAGTGATAACATTGCTTTTAGTAAGTCGAAAAGTCACAAGAAAACAGTAACATCACTGTGACCTCAAGTGTTGGCTAAGATGGTCTGGAAAATGATTTGCAGTCTATATTACCTGATTTTTATTATAACAAGGCAGTTCTCAAACTGCTAGTGCTGCCCGCTTTCACAATATCTCAAAAGAAGTTTGACCTTGTATGTGACCTTTAACCCTACCATGACATGGAGGTGTCTATGGCTCAAGTTTGGTAGCTCTTGGAGTTCATGCAGCCACTTTGGCCTAATTGCTACACATTCAATATGCCATATTAGTCTTACCAGACCTTCAAAATCAAGCTTGGCTATTAATGTTGAAATAATAGCCAAGGTTGCAAATTATATAACTTTTGCAGTGTCAACTTTTTAATGAAAATTTCAACATTTTTCTTCCTTCCCCCTCCCTCTTTTTGCTCTCAATTTCACAAATCCCCCTTACACGAACAAATTTGAGTTCTGTTCAACAATGTTTACATTGGTAAGTGAGGGGAGATGAGTAAATATATTAAAGACAAACACTGGCAATTTGCTTCAGAAAGATAGTGCCTTGTTCCACACTTAAACCAGAAATCCTTACTTTGACACTCTAGGTAATTTTGGCTTCAATGAAACTATTTTTCTCATATGACAAGGGTCTTATGCACAGATTGTCACATGTCCCCTAATGTCCCCTCCCCACTGAAGTATATAGAAATATATAAATTGGAGCTTTCGTGACAGAATGACTTGCCAGATTTTGCTGCTACACAAACACATCCCACACACTTGGCCTTGGACCAGATGCGGCAATGATCCAAACACCCGACAAAATTTCCTGGAAATCAACTGAAGGTTTTGTTATGAACTTAGAAGAGTTTGCGTGCGATTCATTTGTTTCGTTGGATTGGATAAAACTAATCCATCTGAACCAATCCACCTTTTAACAATTTGTTGCTATCTGTTCTCGCATCTAGAAAAATGTTTACTCTGAAATTGAGCAATGTCTAAGCAGTTGTTGAGTTGGCCTGAGTTTCTTCTTATGGGCTATCTAAAGAATAAGCATACTTCTACTTTGGGATGGTCTTCATAAGAACATTAAATTGAAAGCTTTTTTTTTTAATTAGTTTGATTTTTTGGGGTCTTCTTTTGAGAAACTAATAATCTTTTTTTCAGAGTTATGTCAAGAAAATTAAATACACTAATTGCATAAGTTTGATGACCCTTTAAACTGCTATATGACCTTTGAACTTGAAATATATATACCTTCACCACTGCCTTGTGGCATTCCATGACTATACCAAGAGAGAAACCAGCATTTGACTTAAATTACAAGGGCAAACTCTTAACCCCCAAAAATGTATCTGATGACATACAGAAAACAAGATACAAGCAGACTAAGATGTGCACATGCATCATAGATCCCAAAGGATGTTTTCTGATTTTCTATTTTTATGACCTATACTTGCACCTCTATAATCTGGCAGGACCTAGTAGCCTACTGTTTTTGTTTTTTCCCCTTTTAGTGAAAGTCTACAGAATGTTTGACATTTTCATTTCCTTCTGTTTCAACAACAACATTCTTCTTTCATTCTATTCCCAGTTGGGAGGCGAGGGCATTTTTGGCAATTGTGTCGGCCTGGTCAATTTTGGGGTGTAACATTAAGGCTTTTCACACTGAGCGGGTGATGGGTTGACTTTTGCGATCGATCGCCGTCTGTAGACTTGAAACCAGCCACCAAATTCATTTTAATACTTCGGCAACTGACACACCTATCACTGTTGTGCACTTTTGTAGAGAATATTTCCCATGTTGAATTTCCTAATTCGTCAAGGTAAATTTCATGACAGAAAACACAATTTCTGTTCGGAAACAAAACAAGGTGGCAAGGCATATCACTTAAAGACACTATCAGTGATTTGACCAAGAGTCCAAATATTTTAAATTTGCAGGAATAGCTTAAAAATGAAGGATAAGTCCATAGAATTCTCATAAGTTATTTTTTCCAACTGAAGAGTCGACAGAAAAGGAAGAAAACAGCAGTGTTCAAAGATACGAATCTCCATTCAATTATGTGTTGTAGTAAGTGTCCGTACGGACAGTAATGACTAAAATTCACCATTTTGTCATTATTAGGTTGCTTCTGGTCCTATCGTTTGCTGAGAGTGTTAGGATACCTATACTTGTTACATACATTGAAAAATCTGATTTTTGATGATTTTTTGATTTTCTGATTTAGCAAATCACTGATAGTGCCTTTAAAAGATGACCATGTACCTCACCATTTAAAATGTCAACATCACAACGTGCACATGCGCGACCAGTATTCAGAAAACGGCTGCACGTCTTCAGAAACGGCGATCAATTGCATAAGTGGATTGATCGCCCGCTCAGTGTGAAAAGCCTTATTATCTACTCTACCCTAATCCTATTTCAACCCGAAGTCAGGGGGGTAGGACACGATCTGCTCGATTTGGGGATTTCCAAACGGTAATTTGGGAACTGCTACGTGCATTTACTATGGCAGTCTCGGTCCCAGTGACATTACAAAATCATCTCTTAAACCTTTGTTCAAAAGATCTTAGTAATATCATGATAAATTAAGAAAAATTATTGACTTCAAAATCGGTAATCCGTCGGGGTTAGTGGATTAACCCCGCTGCAAAATCGTGAAATTTCCAATAACGGTCATTTAGATTTAAATATTTGTGACCAGGCCTAGTCTTTAGTCAAGTCTGTGTGTAACCGTCCGATATGCGTAAGAGCGCCCTCCTACGGTTGAGTCTTTGAAAGAGACTAGCACCCGGAAGTTGATGCCGTTTTGAATTCACTGTTGCTGTTAGGTTGGCATGTCCTGCCCCCTGCCAGAAGTCTAACCCTAACAGCTCTGAGAGCTCTAACCCTAACTCTCACGATTTCCTAGATTAGATTTGAAATTGGCCAGCTCACCGGGGGGGGGGGGGGGGTTTTTTTTTTTTTTTTTTTTGGGGGGTTACTCAGTGGAAAAGGGTAGATACATATGTGACGCCGATATGGGTCACATTTTCATCCCTTACTATAACAATGGGTCATTTTTCCCACCATGCTACTATATTGATGGATCATTTTTTAGGTCATTGCTACTATATAAATGGGTCCATTTTTCAATTTTTGGTCGCAATTTACTATGAAAATGGGTCAATTTTTCTGATTTTCGGTAAAATCACAACGCAAATGATTGATTTTTCTGATTTTCGGAAAAGTTACTATGAAAATTGGCCGATTTTGCTAAGATTACTATGAAAATGGTGCGAAATTTCAAAGCCAACTATATAAATGGGTCATATTTTTGTACAATTTGGTCACTATAAACATGGGTCGATTTTTTTACCTGGCGGACGCACACCTGTACCTAATTTGGGTCGAGTACCCACCCCGGGCCAGCTCAACAAATTTCAACAGCACTTTTTTACATCAATTGTTGTTTTTCAACACACTCATTATATTGCGGTTATCCCTTCCAATGGAGGATATGCATTACTTCTTCAGCAGGTCAGGCAATAATTCACCCACAACATAGCTGCCAACTTAAGAAAAACTTGACTTCCTCAAGAAATGTCATTCTTTAAGTCTTCTTGGAAGTTCAAATGTTCCCAAAGCATCAAGAAAGTGACACTTTAGGAGAAAAGGCAACAACATCCTTGTTATATTTAAACCACACCTCAAAATCCCCCAGACTAATAATATGGTAGCCATCCTCACACTTGACCTAACTCTACTCAAGATGCATGAATGGAACCAAAATGAACATTCATCCATATTAAAATTTCATGTTATCATGTTCAGCATGTGTGAACAAGTCTGGTTAAGTTTAAAGGGTATTGTCATCTTTTTAAAGTGATTTCTTAAGACCATGGTTTGTTCGGCGGTGGCAAGGGGTGGGCAAAATGAATTTTTTGGGTGGAAAAATTGAATTTTTTTGGGGGGGGGCAAAATTTCCAACATTTTGAGAATTTAACACATTTTGTCTCCAAATCGCTGATATTTGCCCAAATTTGGTGATTTTTGGCCCCAGATTTTCCCCAAAAATCCATCATTTTTCTTCTGGCGGGGGGGGGGGGGCAAACTGGGGCCAAGAACTGGTTCCTGTAAGTGGATTAAATCAGATGGGCAGAGCTGTTTGATCCCATTCAAATTGCCGAGATCTTATTTTTCTAACAATTTTAAGCAGTGGCGACACAATTTTGACAAATTACTTTGATAAATTTTCAGGCTCAAATCTCAGATGGGAAGACAATTTCTCTTTCCAAAACAGAGCCATGGTTAGAAGGGGGAGATAGGGGGAATTTAGCTTCTGAGGCAAAAAAAAATCCCAAAAGGAACCTTAAGAACTGAATTATGCCTAAACTAGGAGATAGAGTCCTTTCACAGAAGAAAAATAATGTTGAGTGAACTTTTGTTTTTCCTCCAGATCATTCAAGTATGCAGAGAATATAACACATGCACCTGGTTCACCTCAACATTCCAGATATTGGATTCTGTGCATGCTTGGGTTGTTCTGGAGGACAGGTCTGGCCAAGTTAACTTATTGACCTCCTGTGAAAGCACCCTATATCCAGCCAATTTCCCCCAGATGGGAGAGTTCTCAGAGTCATCCTCCCCAAAGACATAGGACAAGGACATTTCTTCTTTGCATATCCACAAGTCATTGTAATAGCTTGTGGTGGTGTCAGGAATTATTCAGCTGAGTAAGCTGATCCAGGGCCGCGTGTATCCATGACACGGACACTCCTAACATAAACCCTAAAGAAAGCCATTAAGAATCCTACCTGTGTATGAAACAATTTGAAAGAAATATATCCCAGCTGTAGACATTTTGGAAATGATCTTGGCTCATAGTCAAATAACATCATCAATCAGCATTGAAAGACCAAATAACAATATATGACATTTGGATGACCCTGCATGACCTTGAAATGACCTTCAAAATTTTCGGCACTGAATGTTGACCACTCCCACAAAGTTTCATTATCCTACCACAATTGAAAAGGTTTATTGTAATTTAACCCCGTTTTTGACTGCATTTTACCTTTGACCCATGCCACATGACCCACCTCCAAACTCATCCACTGCCTACTTGAGTGACATCTAAGGTGCAAAGATGGACACCCATATCTGCTTAGATCAAAAGATATCGTGTTGACAGGATTTATAACAATTTAACCCTACTTTTGACCACATTTAACCTTTGAGTTTGACCCATGACATATGACCCACTTCTGATCCCTGCCAATGCCTACTTGAGTACATCTATGTCGTAAGGATGGGACATCCACACATGCTTATATTCACATGTACACAAATGCCTAGATTTTCTTTTGTCTCCCTTTGCCAACAAGACTTGGCGGGGGATCAATGGCAGGGGACAAAAAATATGGGTAAAATTGCCCACTTTTTGGTTATCTTTCAAGAAGTGGTCTTCACAAAATTTTACAGTTATATCCCCATATGGAATTCATGATAGTATTAGGGTCCAGTATTAATCCCATCTTGCATCTCTTGTTATATATTTTTTACTTCCAAATATTTAGCACCATATTTTTCTTGAATTGGAAGTAGAATGATTGTATACAGCATTTGACTTTACCTGTGCTTTCTGTTCTCCCACCAGGAAACCAATGTGAGCTACACCTCGTCTATGATCCTCCTCCACCCTCAGCACAGTACTAGAGTCGATTTTAAGTCCTTCTGTTACCTCCGCACTTTGAACAAAGTCTTCCGTCCTCAGGTCTTCCACTCTCCGTAACTCCCCATTGGCTAACTGAATGATAGACCCACGAGTGAAATATGACGGGACGTTTGTCAGAGGAGATTGGCTTAAGTGCCGGGCATCGAGGGACTGGTCTGAGCCGGCGTTGCGTTGTTCCTGATTGTCTTGTACCGTGCTTACAAACCTGTCTGGTCTTGTTTGTGCCGGTGATGCAAAGTCCTGTTGTATTGCTGTTGATCCTTGATTTTGTGTGGTGGGTTGTAATGAGGTGGTTATGCTGGGTGTAGGTCGGACTTGGGGTGTGGGGCTGAGCACAAGACCCGTTTGTGGGCTATGCTGTTGTTGTCTCGAGGTTATCAGTCTTGAGGTCATGTGAAGGGTTGATGGGATAGGAGAGGCAATCGGTGGAGTCCTACTTATAACAGTTGATTTGCCGACGGCATGGGTTCGAATCCCGTCGGGGCCATGCGTGTGCTCTCTGTGAAGGCCGTGCACTTCCGGCCTTGATGAGCTTAAGTAAGTTTGGGCGGCATGCCCATTGCCTGATTCTAGTTTCACGGTTCCAATTCCTATTTCACGATAATACTGCTGTCTTGAGTCCACCTTGCCAGAAGGGGACAACTCCATGCCCGGTTGCCGTGGGGACTCGGGTATCCCAGAATCCCTCCCAGTTTTGACTTGATCAGATTTGCTACCCACTGGGGAAGTTCTTCTCTCAAAAGGGGACACCCGGGCCTCCCTGGGTCCCGGATGTTTTACACCTGAATCCATATATCTTTTCAGTTCCTGCTCTTTTCGATGTTGCTCCAGTTCTTTACTTTGTGAATGTTCTTGCCTATCCTCAGTTTTAATTGATACGCCTGGTATATGGCCCCCTCCCAATCCCCCCGTCGACAGAATACCTGTCGATAAAGCATGTGATGTAGGCAACAAAGAGGGAGTTGGTATGACGTGGCCGCCAATGTATGCCACGGCCGAGGCTGCACTCTCGGGAAGACCACTCTTTGCGGTTGGGTTAAGTCCTTGTATCCCTAGGGGCGTGTATGGACTAGGTACGGCTATTCCTGGAGTCAGAAATGGCGACGTCGGCAAATGAGCCTGGGCCTGCTGCACCTGGTTTCCCATGCTGGCAAGCATGGCCGAATAAGATTCTATCCCTGGCGTTAATGCACTGTGTGGATACCCTAAGTAAGGAAGTGCATATGGACTCAGATAGGGACTATAGCTTGGGACTGTTGTCAGATGAACTTTTGAGGGCGTCACATGTGTCGAATACTGCAACGACGGCACAGATACCGGATCAAGTGGCGCTGATGTGTAAACCGAGTCTTTAGGGGAATAATAGTGTCTTAAATCTGAGGACGATACAGTAGACGTTGGAATACCCTG
The DNA here is from genome assembly GCA_023653785.1 of Ophioderma brevispina. Classification (NCBI taxonomy): domain Eukaryota; kingdom Metazoa; phylum Echinodermata; class Ophiuroidea; order Amphilepidida; family Ophiodermatidae; genus Ophioderma; species Ophioderma brevispina. Next base: position 74,251 of record JAMKCH010040177.1, read on the forward strand.
TGTGATGCTACTGCTGGGAAGGGTCACGCCAACAGTAACCACAGGTCTCCCATGATGCAACTGTCCCGATCCAATCTGGGCTAACCACTCCGCAGTTTCACTGCTACGCACCAAACCTGGGCTGTTTTTCTCTGGGGATTCACTCCCCACTCCTGAGCTTGCGTTGCTAGCACTTCCACCACCACCGCCGCCGCTGCCACCTTCTTCTTTTGGTCTGCTCGTCCGCTCAACGGATTCTCTGTCGGGGTTTCCCGGGGCTGATGGTGGAGGTGCATGGCTCCTTACGTTTTCAACAGGCAGTGCATGTTTGTTTCCCATTAGAAGTGCACTGTGCTGAGAGTCATGGAACGAGGGATGTCCCGGTATCTGGTAGCCAGGTGAATCCCTTGCGTGCCATGATGGGCCGGGTGGTCTGGTTAGTGAGTGTGTCGTCGATGTCAGCCTGATGTCATCAGGGTTGGAAGGGTTGGCTCTCAACATGGACTCAGATCTCAATACAGAGTGCTGGCCTGATCCTGAATCAGAAGGGAAGAAAAACAAAAATGGATCAATTAGAAGTTTAACAGTTAGTAAACACTTTGGCCCATATTCCAAAAATACATCGGTCCTTGGACCGCTTGTGTCGCCTGCCGTCGCGGTTAGTGAATGATAGCCTAACATGACCTTTGACCTTGGTATGTGACCTTTGACCTCATCAACAAATGAGGGATCCCATGTTGCACCTATGATTCAAGTTTGGTTCCAATTGAACTTCAACTTTCAAATGAGGTCAATTTTACATTTTCAGCCCATTTTATAACTTGACCTCACATGACCTTTGACCTTGGTATGTGACCTTTGACCTCATTAACAAATGAGGGATCCCATGTTGCACCTATGATTAAAGTTTGGTTCCAATTGAACTTCAACTTTCAAATGAGGTCAATTTTTACAGTTTCAGCCTATTTTACAACTTGACCTCACATGACCTTTGACCTTGGTATATGACCTTTGACCTCATTAACAAATGAGGGATCCCATGTTGCACCTATGATTAAAGTTTGGTTCCAATTGAACTTCAACTTTCAAATGAGGTCAATTTTTACAGTTTCAGCCTATTTTACAACTTGACCTCACATGACCTTTGACCTTGGCATGTGACCTTTGACCTCATCAACAAGTGGGGGATGCCATGTTGCACCTGTGACCCAAGTTTGGTTTAAATCCATCAAAGTATGAGGATATTACAAGCAAATGTTAACCCTTTTTCACAACAGACATCAACAACAGACATCAACAACAACAACAACAACAGACAACTACAGTGGACAAAGTGATCCCTATGTGTCTTCCTGCCTTAGGGCAGGCTGAAGTAGTGAGATAGATAGGGATAAATATTTTGAACTAAGGTAAAAGCATCAAATTAGTCATATTGTACCAAAAGTATTACTTTGAAAAAACAACATTTTTTTTCATTACTTTAATGAATTGTTACTTACTCACCTTACTACTTTCAAAGATAAATGATTGTTAAACATCTGTTTGGAATACTGGCCTTTGAATTTGATAGAATAATTGGAATCAAAACATACCAAGTTATTAAAACACAAAAAATAATAATAATTGTCTTGGAAGTGGCACATACGTATGGCTGTTATGACCCCCTTTTTTAGCATTGTTGTCACCATGTTTTTTTGAAAATTTTACCACTGTTGCCCAAAAACCCCTATTTGGGGTGAAAATTTTGAAAATTTTCACCCAAAGACCTTTTTTTGAAAATTTTGCAAAATCTCACCCAAAGACCTCATTTTTTTGAAAATGTTGCATATTTGTCACTTGGAAACCCCCTATTTTAGGAAAATTTGGCTGTCTCTCACCCAAAGACCCCTATTTTTTTCAGTCCTCTGTCACCGAATGCCCCTGGGTTTGGAAGCGCAAGCCTTAAAGGCTGACTCAGAGATTTCCCGGGGAGGGCGCCCTCAATTTTCAAACAAATTGTGTTTTTTGCATATACATAATGCTTGTCCATATAATAAACACTGAGTGAAATAACTAAGCTCAAATCGAAGTCCTTCATGTAGAAAATCACAACTTTGTTTAAAAATTCCGGATCCGGACATTTTGTTATACACAGTATCCTATGGCACTATTATACTGCACATAAATGTGTACTGCATGAAAACGAAAAATCCGATTCATCTCTAACTTTGGAATTGAGCATTTTAGGTAACTATCTTTAGTTCTAGTTGACTATTTTTAATTACTACACAAAAAATATATATTTCGAAATCTCTGAGTCAGCCTTTAACCCAAATCCATTTCATATGTGAGTGCCCCCGGACCTACAACAAATGTTCATTTGTAGACCATCAAAAGTCACATTTTATTTCACCCTTTTAAAATTTGATAGTTGAAAAATCTCCTTTTGGACATTTTGGGAAAGAACTTCGTGATTAAAGAAGTAAACCTCTATCCAATATCAAATCCTTAAAACTATTCTCATTGTGAACTCTGTACATTTTAAAACACCTTTTAATTTCATAAAGGAGTCATTTTTGTCATTAAGAATTATGACTTGTTCATTATAGACTCCCTTACCTGGCCCCAAGCCATGCCTTTTTGCTATTGAGACACTATAACTCCCATCTACTATTTCATTATCAGATTATCACATTCAGGATGTCCACTGCAGACCAATTCATCCACACGTGTCAAAGTAATCACATACTCAAGAGGGAAAAAATGGAAGACGTTTCATATAGAAGTCCCAAGTATGCAAATGAGGTATTGCCATTTATTCCCATCAAGCGCAACTGCAAACATCATGACAGAATCAATTGTAATACCTCATTTGCATATGTGAGACTTCTATATGAAATGTTTACCCAAAAAATCGTACTGAAAAAGTTGCATCACACACCATTTCTGATTGGCCAGTTACATCATGTATTCATTACAATAACCAATTGAAATGCAGCTTCTAAATATTCTACCTCTAGTCCTTTTTAGCCCTACCATCATTCTTACGATGTTGCTGATTGGCTCAAAAATTGCATTAAAGGCACTCCTTCATGATTCCAACACCTCCTGTTTTATTCATTGTTCACTAGATATCCTTGAGAAAAGCTTATTCACAAAATTTGAGTTGATCCCGATCTTGCGGTTTTGTGTTATGAGCAATTGCTTGTTTCCCGCGGCCCCATTGGCTACTGTGCTGTAATTTCTGTCCGTTTACGGACAGAAAATACAAAATTGTGAATTTCTTGCAGATACGACCGAATTTGCACGTAAGATTAGGTACACATGAATTACTAAGGCTAACGGTTCAGATGATATAAGAATCTCAACTTTTTTTAGGTAAGTCAAGGGACGAGGCTGTGGATCACTAAATGCCCCTTTAAGTTCTGATTTGACCAATCAGCAGGTAATATTCATGAGGTGGAATATGACCCTGTTCCCTTACCACTTACATATTGTGTGGAGAGATACTCCAAGTAGGTGCCTAAAAATACCTATCATAGTATGTCTACCATAAGATTACATGATGACTGTCTAGTCTGTCCAGCTACTGCATGGCTGCCCTTTATGATCAAGCAGTAATGATAAGGTATGTTTAGACCCAATATTGCAATAGGAAATAATACGCTGCATTTGGTCTCTATCCTCTAATATAAATTTATGTGGGCTATAAATTTTCACAGCTCTAGGGAAGAGAAGATATCAGTAGCTTCCCACAATGCATTGCTTCCATTGGAAGTTTTTGTACAGGTTGTCATGTGAATCGTTAGGGATGAAACACTCTTAAAATGCAAGTTTGTGATCAGTACTGTCAATTTAGCCATGTTTCATCACTAACGATTCACATCAGTACCTGTACAAAAACCTCCATTTGAAGCAATGCATTGTGGGAAGCTACTGGAATCTTCTCTTGCTCTAGGGTGGTCAATTAACTTGGAGCAAATTTTTTTAGAAATACAGCGTTCACTGAATGCACGTGTCATCTGTCCCCATGGTTTGGGAATGGGGACAAAGGTCACTAAGGTCACATAAGGTCACCAACATGTAAATTTATGTGGGCTATAAATTTTCACAGCTCTGGGTGGTCACTCAAAATACAGCCTTCACTGAATGCATGTGTTATCTGCTGGCACAGTTTGTGAATGGGGACAAAGGTCACCAAGGTCGCATGAGGTCACCAACATGTGGGTCACTACCCAAGGACCACTTTATCCAAGTGCCACAAAAATGTGCGTACATGTGGAAACAGGGAAATTATGTTTAGGGTTAACATTTGGGACAACATTTTCACCAGAGGCGCACACCCATAGACACACTACAAAAGTAATCCCAATGTGCCTTCTTGCAGATGACACACACACACACACGCACGCACGCACGCATGCACACACACACATTGCAGTCAGAATTTCTGCAGTTTGAAAAAATTACACAAAATCCTTTCAATGGAGGGAGTGTGAAACATTAATCCCATGAATATTTCTCTGCTCATCATAACCATCATAAGCTGCTTGAGTTATTTTTGGCAAAGGTAATTTTTTCTTACACCATTATACAGTCTGGTGATATTTCTACGGCAGAGACAGAGACAGAAGATTCCTTATACTAGTCATTAATTTCTTCAGGATATTCATTCTTGATAGAAATATACCCATTACATTTTCAATTTGTGCTAAGCTGCCCTTACAATAAAACCTGAAATGAAAATGAAATTAATAAAAAAACTCGATGAAACTTATGCCCAAGCTACCTGTAATAGAGTTCCCAGTTCTTTCTTTCCTCCTTCTTGTTCTTATTGTAACACCTCTGGGGTTCTCCAAATGCTACTTGCACTGAATAGGGGAAATGATGTCTAGTTAGTAACAAAGGCTACAATTCAATTCACACCGACTATTTGTCAGAATGGCAAAAGACTATTCCGTGGGCGGCCTTCGTAATTAGGAGGTCACACCAACAGAACAACCTCAACTTAATCATGAATAACATTAAAACATTAAAAAGCAATAACAATGAGTAAAATTCCTAAACAAACAGACAAAATATCAGTAATTCCGTTATTATTAATGAAAAATGGTTAAAAATATGGACAGCGGCCCAATAGGTGTGTCAGATTATTGGTCAAAAGTAGGTGTAGAGCAATAAATGACTCCAAGTGATGCTTGACCTCATCTGTTACTCACATTAGACCCCTTGTCTCAATTAATATAGCATACTAAGTATGAACGTGATCCATCACTGAACTAAAAGTTGCGCAAGGTGGAAAAAGAGGTCACTGAAAGATGTATACTAAATGTTCGCCAGACAGACACATAGACAGAGACACAACTCAATCGTGCGGACTTAAGGTCTCTCCGATTGCATCGGGGCACCTAAAAAGTAATAAGCATGTTGCCATTGACAATAACTATAAAAATAATAGGATTCGCACCTGAATTGGATTATAAGCACCGCGACATTTATACTACATAAATCCACAATGCAGCCATTGGTGCCACAGACACAAATTTCAAATGAATATTTGAACATTTACTACATAGTGGTCGCAGTGGAAAAGCGCCCGACTCGCCGCCAACGGTTGTGAGTTCGAGCCCCACTGTGGCCCATGTGTTTTTTGCCCTTGAGTAAGGCGCTTTACCTCCAATTACTTACTACTTCTCCCTAACCAGGTGTATAAATGGTAACCAAAACCTTCATTATTCATTGTCGGGAAGGTAACAGACTTGCTGTAGAGGTGGTGTAGCGAACCCCCCTACAGCACTTACGTTGTGGGTGGTGAGTCGGGCCAAATCGCTTTGCAAGAGAGATGCGGCACCCGTTCCTGTTTACAGGTCCGTCCCCTTTACCTTTTTACTACATAAATCCACAAAGCAGCCATTACCTACATACACATAGCTGCATTATGCCTAACTATTCCAATTTCAAATGAACATTGATCCACTGAGCACCAAGACTACTGTGGATTTGATCAAACACTGACATTGTCCTATAGGAGCTGCAGCCAACTGAGAGGTGGTTCTTCCGACAACATGTGGCTTACATTTGTAATGGACGCTATCTCGATAAGAAATGGACAGAGAAGTACCGGTAACACCAAAATCAAAACTATCGCAAGAATTGCACAATGATCTGATAACAGTGAAGGCAATTAACCCATACAGGCCAAAGAGAAAAAATGTGTTGTTTGCTTTCACCAACAACCCCTTATCCTTGAGATGATTTTTACTTTGATCTGAAATTGGGGGGGGCCCCAGGTTCTAGCTAATTGGATATTTCAAGGGTTTTGCATTATAGAGGTCATTGCAGCAAAGCACAACCTTCACCCTTTTAAAGGTGCGAACAGAGATTTCAAATACAGTTTCCCCTCCCGAAAAAGGCGAATTCTGATTTTGGCACTATAAGGATTAAGCTTGAGAACCGTTTTCTTGGTACAAAAATTGTGAAATGATAATTTTGTATAGGAGCAAATACGAAATTCAGCCTATGTTTTTCTATTGAATCAAGCTTACAAATAATCATCCACACCTTTTATTTACTTTTAGACATTTCTTTCTTTCTGTACTCAAATACAAGGTAAAAATCCATTGTGTCTAATATGGAATCACTGCTATGACACCATTACATGGATGTCATCAAATCTCTCGTTTTTACCTTTAAGGTATTTGGTGGCACAAACTTTACATTTCTGGATGCTATAAAGAGACATGAGGAGATTTCCAGAAAGAAGCGCCCCAATTTATTTTCGAACCCGGGTTTTTTGCATATTTGGAATGCTTTCCAATGTATTAGATCACACCTGAAGTGAATAAGCCAAATACGTCGGCTTTATGTAATAAGATGATGATTTTGTACTTTCTGTCGTGCACGACAGAAAGTCAAAGCACGGTGTTCTATGGGGAAAATTACGATAGTCAGGCAAGTTCAAAACAAGGATTGCGGGTTTTTTTTGTACTTGTTTGTCCAATAAACCTTTGAAACGTTTTTGGTAAGTGGTCTCCAATCGATCCGGTGCAATTTGAGAGAAATTCGTATCCTCAAAAAATCTCCTCATGTCACTTTAAGGGATATTTATGCCTATATATCTATATATATATAACTATCGTTTGGAATCTGTTACTAAAGATTTTGGCTGGCATTTTGAAAGGGAGTCTAACTTTAGACCTGGGTTTAAACCAGGGTTAGTCCTACTTGAGTGGACTTTTTTCCTTTCAAAATACTGTGAAAGTTAAATGTAACAGGTGAGAAAATTCCTCATGGATGGGCCATTCCGGCCCATCCATGAGGAATATTCCCACCCATTACAGCACAGCTTCAGAGTATGTTGAAAGGAAAAAGGTCCATTCATGTAGGACTAACCCTGGTTTAAACTCAGGTCTAAAGTTAGACTCCCTTTCAGAATACCAGCCTAAGACTCTCAGTTTTAAAAGCAAGTACAATCCCTGATATTTGGTTTTGGGTGAAAGTGGCCTACTGCACTCAAACTACGGATTTTGGTGGAGTTTTAATCAGAAATTGGAAAAAAATCAAAACACGAAAAAAACAAACCACTTGACAAAAAATCAACACCTATACTCTGCCCTGATGTTTTTCACATACTTCAAAAATGGTTTGTTAAAATTCCATTTGAAAGTGCACAAACCATTAAGCAGTTTAAATTGCACAAACCATTACATTAACTCTCATGCTTTTTTATAATGTTCTATGCTGTCCAGATCGCTTAATCAATACCTTCCCGTAAACTGGCCTATATCCCTATCACATTCTTTAATGCATCTATTGAGACAGTTGGCACATGCTGACATACAGCCAGTGCTGCTTTTACTCTGACACTCGCTGACGGCACTAGCAATTTTAATTTTTCATAACATGTCTGCTCGTGCTAATAGCGTCTGCTCCATATACAGTGACCCAAACCGTGCATTATGTAGGCCTTAGTCAATTGATAGCGAGCAAAGACGCGGGGACCAGCGGAGGCCGCCGCACGGGGAAATTACCGACTTAGCTCGGTGATGAATTTATTGCAAGTCTGGACCATTCTAGTAAGAATCAATTATGTACGAGAGTGCACTGAAGACTGGAATTTACTGCCAGTTAAAATAACTTCACTATTGATTTTGTTGTGAACTTTTATCTCTTCTCTGCGGTCTGGCAGCCGTGTGTGTTATCCTACCACTAGTAACCCTCACTTACTTCCCCTTACTATTACTAGTAATTAATTGCACAAAATTAGCATCAAAATTTTATGAGTAGAATAATTTCACACATGCTTGTTTTTGTTCTGCAGTTAATTTTTTTAATTTGAATTTATACCTGAACCATGAGGTCCTCAATTAGCATCAAAATTTCTTTGCAAGAATAATTCCACACACACACTCTCTCTCACACCCACTTGTTGTGATCTGGTGTGAATATTTTAACCTTTTTAAGTTGAATTTATACCTGTACTATAATAGGGTCCTCAATCTAATTAGCATCAAACTTTCATGACTGAAATAATTTCCCACACTTGTTATATTCTTGTGTGAAGTTTATTAATCATTTTAACACATGGCAACCAATGCTTTTCTTTCAGTCTTTCTGATTGGTCAATTACATGTTACAGTCATTTGAGCAACCAATTAAAACAAATTTTCTAAAATATTTAAGACTAATCCTCTTTCAGCCCTACCACCATTATGACTAAGGTAACTATTGGCTCAAAAATCATATAGCCTTCTTTGTAGCCAATCAGCATGCATTGCTGGGGGTTTAACACTTAACTGCATAAGGGGGGGGGGGTTCCTAGGGGTAGCCCATTTTTTGTTTTTCAGCCGGCAATTTTTTAACACCGCAATATTTTGGTTTATATTTTTGTATTTGTCTAACTTTAGTTACGCTTGCATGTGGTGTCAAAACAATTCAAATCCATCGCGCGTTTTTTTTTGCATTAATTACATGTGGTCCCTAGAGCCCCCCCCCCTTATGCCCTAATGGAAGTGCCCATGGCAAAAATGAAAATCTTATAGAGTCACTAGTGATTCGATTTTCATAATGCATAATCCTAGTGACATAAACAAAGTAAATAATTAATTTAAAAAAAATCTTGCAAGTATAGTAGGCCATTGGAGCCATATATTTTAATATACATCATGTAGCGGTTTACTGTAAGGAACCTATGTAATTATAACTAGTAACCCTTAAAACATTAAAATGGCATAGACTTAATCGTTGTGCTTAATATGTAACTATGAGTTCTTCTTCACCATTAAGCATCAGCACAAGTCTATGTGAAGCATGCGTGAAAATGCAAGAAACAAATAGTGGTCTTTTTCCGCACATTTTGATGCAAAATTAAATCAATGTTTTGCCCCTAATTTTCTTAGTGACCAACTTTCCTTCAGTTTTTATTTCTTTATTGTTGATGTCCTTTTCTAACAGTGGTGGATTTCATCTACAATCCTTTAATGAAATGGTTATATATGGGTACCCCCCCCCCACTATGGAATGCAAACCCCTTACAGTGTAAGTTTTAATTTTTTCACAAGAATTATACAGTGCCCAAGTGTGATTGATCACTTTGTGGTTTCATTCCTAATTACATTTTCTCAAAATGCTAATTAAAATGCACAAATTAAAGGGATTTTTTTATTTTTTGTTACTGGCATGGATATGCAAACATCCCTGCAAGTGTTGGTTTTAAATCCATGTATTAAAGACCAGCAGTACTTTTCATCTGATTCTGTAAGTTTCTATACGTGCCAATCAAAATTCCTACTGGATCAAAAAAAAAAATCCCTGTGGATATCCCAGATTTCACGCGGATATTGTGCACCATGATCAATACAGTTTGACCTCAAACACAAACATTATTGATCTTTGTTTATTCTTCACTGGGTGTAAACCACAACACCTGTTTAGTGTGTAGTTTTCTGGGGGTTAAGTTTAATTTTACACAATAATTAAGCATGCAACAATTGTGATCACTTTGTGGTTCACTCCTAATTACATTTTCTAAAAGATCCTAATTAAAATGCACAAATTAATTGAAATTGGGCAACCCAACTGACTTCACACTCCCATAATTCCATGATTTAAAGATAAACCTACATAACTCTTTCTAATCCACCTAATACTATACTTTATTCACTATAAGATAAAAATGACCTTTCATAAGTCACACTTACACTAGGGTTGACTAAGATCAATAATGCAACCCAAGGGTAAATATCTATAGTAGCTATAGTGTTATTTTTCACAACTTGGAGCCTCTCCTCTGACAACATGGTTAGAATATAAGTGGCAAAAGAATGGGGGCATGTTCCACCGTATACTTGACAGGGTATAATAGATTAAGCATATACTGTAGCACTCCCAAGACTCCATATCAGATGCCCAATTGCCTCCAACATTAAATTAATAATTTCACGACCCTGATATGCGATGACTTCACACCCATTTATTATGTCCGGGTATGAAATCACCATGAATTTTTAAAGGCCACCACTTCTATTTTGGGGAATGATAAGTAACAGGAGAAACTACTTGATGTATAACCTTTCTTTTGGCAGTTCAGCTTGATGTTAAGTTTATTTCTTGTTAATATTTTTGTAATTATATGCTTTAAAATGCACTTTTAAGAAATGTTCACAAATACAAGTACCTGTAAAATCCTTGCTTTCAAGGTAGCAATTTTAGTTTTTGATAATTAACAAGTTTGGAAAATGGGCAAAACCCATACGCTAACATGGTGTGTGTGTGTGTGTTGGTGGGGGGGGGGACCATGTGGAAACCTCATCTGTCACTCCCATATTCCATGAATTTAAAGATACCTACATAACGCTTTCTAACCACCTAATACTATACTTTAATTCACCAAAGATGAAAAAGACCTTTCCATAAAGTACACTTACACTAGGGGTGACTACGATCCATAATGCAACCCAAGGGTAAATATACTATAGTAACTATAGTGTATATTTTTCACCACTTGGAGCCCTCCTCCCTGACAAAATGTATAATATAAGTGCAAAGAATGGGGTCATGTTTTTCCACCGTATAAACTGCACAGGGTATAATAGATTATCATTATTACCTTAGCACTCCATGACTCCCATATCAGATGCCAATTGCCTACAAAATTAAAATTCATATTTCACGACAGGATATGCGATTACTTCACACCCATTTATTATGTCCGGGTATGAAATCACCATGATTTTTTAAAGCCAACCATATTCTATTTTTGGGAATGTAGGTCACAGGAGAACCTACTGATTTATAACCTTTCTTTTGGGCAGTTAAGCTTGATGTTAAGTTTATTGCTTGTTAATATTTTTTGTATTATCTGCTTTAAAATTGCAATTTTAAAGAAATGTCACAAATACAATCCTGTAAATCCCTTGCTTTCAAGGTCAGCAATTTTAGTTTTTGATAATTAACAGATTTTGACCAAATGGGCCAAACCATACGCTATACATTGTGTTGTGTGGTGTGTGGTTGGGGGGGGGGGGACCATGTGGAAACCATCATCGTCTGTCTTTCTGCGTCAATCGGTCTGTCTGCCACCCCATTTTTCAGAAAAAACAAATGTAATAATGGTATGCAATGCTGAATTTGAAAGTGATGGCACCGAATAGCTCAATAAGCCGGAAAATAGTGCAATTTTTAAATGTCCATGGTCCGGTCGCTAATAGCCTCTCCCCAGTACCCCAGATTTTACTGAAGGGTCAAAATTTTTGATATCAGAAGAAAGCCCCTATTTTTCTCATTTCCCCTGTGAAATCTTAGGGCTAAAGGATTTTTGGTTTGGATTTTAATTAGCAAAAATATACCCCATTTTTGGTAGATCAATATTAATTTTTACACAGTACGCTATTGGAATTACAAATCATGTTAAGCTTCACGTAAATGGGTAGAAATATACAGTGCGAAACGTCACAGATGGGGTTTTGGAGTGAAGAATTCTATCAAGAGAAAACTTTATAGACTTCAATTGGTCCTCCCCCTTTTAAACAATATCAAATCTAAATCACATGCCATTCAAGCCATTGAATGACATTCCCCACTCTGTAGTTCCCTTCTACCATACTCCTTCATTATTGTCAAAGAAAATCGACCTCCACAAACAATGGCTGATAGCTGCAGGGGGTGGCGGCCCAAGAAATCTAAATTTAATATCACCATTGGTTTGATGCGTAATCACAATTTCTTGAAGTAATTCTAAATGTGATTACTCTTGAAACTGAGGAGTACACAACTAACATGGCATTGGACAGAATAACCTAGGGGCAATGGTTGGGAAAAGTGGGAGATCTCGGAAGCTCCTTCCCGGGAAATTTTTGACCATTTGTATGGGAAATTTTGACTTTTTTCAGACAACAGAATACCTAAGAAATGGTGGGAAATACATGGGAAATGTTTCAGTCTCACTGTCAAAAGTCAAAAGGTCAAAATTTTACATTTTTTCCAGCCCTTCCATTGGGCTACTTCTGAGTTTGCTATGCATAATCAATAGTCCACTATAAAATCAAACCAAATTTTGTACCAGATTACATTTCCACTGAGTGGCCTGCTCCATATAATGAGCAGAGCCTAACTGATCACGATACTTGTCTGGACTATGTGACGTTACGCACCATGGCAGTTTCCGAGTTCTCATTTTACGGGTAAAGCAATGACGCCATCTATACGAGTTATGATTCCCCTCCTATTTCATGTAAATCATCTCAGCCTAACACTTTTTTCCTACTCCATCAGCATCAACTTGGACCACGGCTAATATAAATTTCTTGATTCTTATCTCTGGGGTGAACCTAGAACCAGAGCGAACAAAAGTTTCAATATCATCCTCCACCCCCCCCCCAAAAAAAGCAACAAAATGAAAACATTAAAAAAACACCTTTAAAGGTGCTTGTTCGCAATTTATGTCTATTGTGTCTCTACATAGAGGAGACCGGCATTTCTGCACATACCCCCAACCCCCCCCATCAAGTGCCGTGGGAAACAACTTGCCGTGTTTAGTGGTAGATGCAAATAATACCTGTGCAAGCCCTATCTATTCTATACTGTGCATTATATTGATGGTTAAACTTACACAACATTATTTTTTAAATCTTACTTAAAATGATTTGAGGGCTCCAATTTCAGGAGGTGAACTGCGTTTGATGGAAAATACAGCCTTCATCTTATATCAAAATCAATACTAAGTCCCCCGCAGAGACATAATATCACCCGCAGAAGAAGTCAATGGCAGCGTATCACAATACCTGCCGCTTATAACAAAGCATTCAGCGTAAGGCATACCGTACGTGCTTGCATCCCATTTACAGAGCAGCGTAAATACCTCGATGCTACGTGGCGTGCCAAGTGTTCCTTGCCACTCTGGCCACATTTATTTGCAGTAACTGTACTTCCGGGTAAATGGAGGGGACCAAGCGCCGCTGGGGTTAATCAGAGGGCGGGTTCACTCATAGGTATTATAAAATGGAAATACAAATTTTGGAAAGAAAAACAGAGGAGCGATCATTCATCCATCCACAATCGAGCTGGTAAAGATATTAATACTAAGGATATGATTCAACTTTCAGAGAACATTTATGTATTGGAAGGGAAATTGCCTCATGTGGTATTTGTGGGTATGACTTATACCATATTCACATAGCAGCACACGCAAAATGAAATACGCCATCAGGGGTTTTTTATTTTTCCATGATATCAATTAAGTTCGTTCTAGTTCTAGTTTGGGTGCTTACAAGAATGATTTATGGTCTATTTTTTAATATTTATTTGTATGTACTTATAATCACCACATCAAATCACAACAACATATTCCTGGGAAGTGAAAGCAGCAATTACCAGGTTGTTTTTACACTCAGGAACGTTGGGTGAAAACAAAACACTTTATTGTTACTATTTTTTACTGTTTTAGTTTGTACATGGATAAAAGATCTGTACAATTATGAGACATCAAGCAGACGTTTCTTTTCATATGCTAAACATGTCATTTTTTATGACAAAACTATTTTATGGCTAAAACATATTTTTATGTTTATGGCTAAAACATGTATTTTTTGGCTAAAACATGTCTATTTAGCAACAAAATGAAACATAATGACTTTTACAAAGAAAAAAAAACATTACAAGACATTAAAATAGTTGTAATGGAATTGCACCCATTTATCCTGATTTTATTTAAGTTAATATATAAATTTCTAATTTTAAAAATGTTCTACGCATTATCATGCTTTATCCCTTTACCCAGTTGTTTGAAACCCCATGCAAATTGTCTATTTTATTTTTGAACAATTTTTAAGAAAGCAGTGGCGACTGATATAACTAGGGACATGCCATGATATTTTTCTGCCAGAAAACGACATTACCCCGTAGCCACGGATTTATGTGGGGGGTGAGATTTGCCAGAAGCGGACCTATTTGCGCTACAAACAACCAATTTTTTTTTCGGCTCGCTGGGGGGGGGGGGGGGGGGGGGGGGTTAGGTCCATGACAGCATCCACACAGCGTTGAAAAACAGTGTAATAACGACAGCCATGCATAATGCAATGCAATGGATTAACATCTGCCGTATTCATTCATATACTCATCACCACAACCTGTAAAACGACTTTGAAACACTGTGAAAAGTTACGTACAGGCAAAGTCATTTTAAATCAAACTTCCAAGGGTTTTCTATTAGGCTTAAGAATAGAAAACACCACAACGAAAGTATACATGTATTTTGAGTAGCAGTTAGGGCCTACTCTCAATTCTTTAATAACGCAAATATCCACAATATCCCCATCTTATTACTTACCCATTTCATGAATATCATTAAAGCTAGTTTTATAATCCACAATATGTTCATTCAATTAATTCTACATTAGCTCAGAGATTGTGAAGAGCTTTATCTTTAATATAATTTCACATGCTGTAATATTTACATGTTTTATTATGCAAATTTTGAGACTCACCATGGCAATGTAAAAATTAAAGAACAAAATAATTATTGCAATGTACTAGACTTAAATTTACGTGTTACAGGTTATCATCAAAAGAATGACTTAAATCTTCAACCAATACTGAAATCAGAAATATCTGTACTGGAATACTTGGGTGCATTACACAATCACCATGACAGTTGTAGTGTAAATTGAACCGTGGTATGATAGCATGACATGTGTGACCTCATTTGGCCGCTTTGCAGCAGCTTGTTGTCTTCCCTCTGGCTACCTTGCACTGATTTAAGTTCATTGCACAGTTTTTGGTTAAGCTGAGGTGTTGGTGGGGGGGGGGTGTCACTGAAATTTACTATAGTGCATTTATCTACCGCGCGTCTGTAACATCACATGGGCAGGTATTTTCCCAACATGCATCTAATTGCCAACTGTTAAACATGTGTGTAGGTGTACGCCCCAATAGTGGACAAGGAGCAAACATTGACAAATTACTAAAATACAGCATTCGCACGCATGTTCATCTGCTGCCCAGTTTTGTGAATGGGGACAAAGGTCACATGAGGTCTCCACAATTGGGTCCTACCCAATGCCTTGGTATCCAATGTGTCATGAAATCAATTCAATTTTGATAATTCTGACTTTTTTGGCCACAAAGGTCACATGAGTCACCCACTGTAGGACACACCAAGCCCATTGTACCCAATAATCAGAAAAGCAATTTTTAAAATTCCTGACCATTTTTGGATCATGCCTCTAATGACCACTAGATGACTTTGACTCCACTCATGAAAGGGGTAACCGTGAAGACCATTCCATGCAAGTAAGGCATGAAAATGTGTGGCATGTGTGGGAACACGCGGGAATTTATGTTTAGGGTTCACATTTGGAAAACATTCTCACTCAGCACACACGACTAAGAACCAAAGCACATCCATATGTGCCTCTACTCTAGCAAAGTGACACAAAAAATGTAGATTCATCAATTGATAATACTTTAGATGTACCTGATCATATTCTTAATAACACAGAAGTAACATGATCTATCTTCTTAGACCACAGAAGACTTTTGTACATAAATCATAAATCTCCTTCTTAGTAATTAGAGAGGTAATGTATGATATCCTGTAATATATTAAATTGGTTTAATTCTTATCTAAAAGGTAGTCCAGCCTCCAGCCAACATGAGACCCAAAAATCAATGTAATTGTCACAACACCTCATCCCGAAAGCCTTATGTGTGGGGTCTTTTTTCTATCCACTTTTAATGCTCTAGTGGAGTACAACAGGGGCAGAGTTGGCCTTAGTTATGGACTTAGTGTTTTTCAGAGCTGCAGGAAGAGCTTAAGAGGAGCCAAAAAGAAAAATATTTCAGGACTTTTTTGGCAATTATTTTCAAGATTGTATGATTTTCAAAAATCAAGATATATCTTTTTTTTGTGAAGTCAAAATAGGGATGATTCCTATAAAACGGGAAGGTTGGCGGGTAGCACAGCTGTTAAACATGAACTCTGTCTTTTCAGACTTTAAGAACATGTTCAAAATGTATTAAACACCAAACTACTCATACCTGGAAGAGAATGCCTAATGCACTTGTCAATTGGCCCAAATATCAATGCACATGAAAGCTAATTATAATAATACTTAATATGCATGAAATCTGACACCAACCTACCCTGCACTAGCTTCATCACGGACCATCACTTCATTACTTTTTGAACAACATTGGACTTTTGAGCTAAGAGCTCCGTTGAATTAACGACCTGCTGGACACCGCCCCACCTGCCATGACACACGCCATAATATTATGCATTATTTACAGCAGGCTACATCTGGGTATAGCGCTTACGCGGACGGTTTGTATAACTGTCCATGCACAACATGTTGATGTGGGGCCCTAAATATCTATCAGTTTTCTGTTATTGCAATTAATGTATTGGATCTATCCGTGGTAATTATACAGTGGATAACGCATCCAAAATGCATCTCCTAGATGAAGCCACATTCTGATCATAATAATTAATTTTGACCTTCCCATGAGTATATTCGCTAATACTTAGTTGCATAATGAAATATCACCAGTGATGAGCCCAAACAACAGAAATCAAGTACTGTCCTACAGCACTAAATGAACGCAACCGAGGTGGCATGTATACCACCTACACACGACCGCTACCTACACTATTCTGAAGGCCTTGTTTGATCAATGGATGACATGCTTGCGTAAGTTCTGTACCCGATCAACACGATCAGTAGTAATCTATGTCTGGCATCGCTTCCCTCCTCCCCCTCTCACCTTCAGTCATGAAATATCCAAATTGATTTCTTTCCTATTGGGAATCCAAACAACAAGATCAGCTCTAATATATCCTAAAAAAAGGAAACCTGTATGGTCATTGCTCTTCCCCAAACACGACACTGAATACGGGATCCATGCAATGTCCTCTAAAAAATATATGGTTCTATTAAAGGTATATTATGGATTTCTGGTACATTGGTCGCTACTTTTAAAACCAGTTTTGGAGATGGTCAATGAATTCCAAAAGAAACAACTTTTGGACAGGTTTTAATACTCTCATGTTGTTTTTAAAGGTACGAGAGATTTCAAGTCCCCCATATTTGTTTTATGTCGTGTTTCATATAGAATAGACTAAAGTAGATTTTCTTAACTATTGCTACAGATAGCTTTAAAATTGAGACAAAAAGGTGATTTTTGATTTGTTTATATTTCAAAACAATAAAGCTGAATTTAGTATTTACTCAACACAAATTGAAATTTCCAAATGTACCAAAGAATAATCCACCTTAATCCTTTGAGATGGTAGTTTTGATGGAAAGCTTTAGCATCAGCGCAAATTGTAGATTTTCAATTTTTGAAGGGGCAAAGAGGGCACCATATAGTAGTTAGTAGTGAATCCAAGTTTTAATCCGGTTTTGTCTCTGTTGAATGAGGGTTGCCCAGATTCCATCACACACTCGCATAATCAACCCTTATCCACTGACCTTCAATTTGCCCGATTCAGTGCATCCTCCATCTTCAAACCAACCATCCTACGCTCCTCCACTTGCTTCTTCTTACATGTCTTGTTTGGTAGTCCCCTCCTCCTTGCACCCCCACCTTTAACTATAAGACCCTTCTTCTTAAAACATGCTCACCATCCCTCCCAGCATGTGCCAAACCAACATACACCATTTGCCTTTGCCAACAGGTCACTCTTCTTCAAACCCAACACTGCTCAAGTCTTTAGTCTTCCTATCCATCAAGTACTTCACAACACACTCCGGCCCTCACCATTGCTTCTGTCTCTGTCCTTTCTCAAAATCCATGTCCTTTTTCCGCATCAGACACAAACCGATCTCACACACTCTTATCCACCATCTGAAGGCCAGCTGACTAGAAATAGTAGTATCTAACGAATATTACAGCAGCAAATAATTTATTTTTTGAGTCCACTTACACATTACATCCCGATTCCCTTTGAACAAGCGTTTCCGAACCAGGATGGTATCAACTGAAGATTGAAGATTGAATAATCCACTCAATGGGTGCAACAACCATTAAGGGTGGATTATCAGCTTAACGGGTCCTGGACAATTTTGGTGAAAATTGATCAAAATGAGGTCCCTGAATTGACAGAACTTGTATGCCAATATTCATTTTTGTTTTAAATCATTTCTAAATATTTCAATTTTTGTTTTTAATTTCCCATAGACTGTGCAGACTTTGGTGCTGAGCCAAGTGGTCGAAAATTTTGAATTTGTATTTAGTAGATTCAACGCATCGTGTCACCAGAGGAAAAGTTTTTGACGCTGTCGACTATTTGGGAGAGGAGGCAGTAAAGAAAATCTGTTAGCCCGATTCCGATTCACTTGTTTCATACACGAATTACTAAGATAATCGGGCCTTTCATGTTGGCACTCATTTTTACAAAGAGATTGCAAAGACTTTTGGTTTCCCTGTTCTATCCAAACAACCGCGGGCGTCAAAGCTAACACATTCACCTCGGCCTGTTGACTAAGCTTGAATACCATGAAGCAAATACGAATTAGTCAGAATGTTCTTCCTGTCCATCCGCTTACCTTTGGCTTAGATGCATTTCATGAGCATGATTTTTGATTTTTCTCGTGCTATCGAACTGCAATGTTTCAATAGCATTACGGGAATTTATTTCACCCCACTGCAACCCCCCCTCATTCAATGCCCATACCTCTGAAAGTACTAAGGTGACACGATGGGTTGATCTACTATAATTTATGTTCTCACGTTTATCACCATTAGTGAATTACCATTAACTTTATCACAATGTAATCAACCTCACCTCATCAGTTTATCAACACGAAACATTAATCACCATTACTTAATCCACCCATGATTTATCACCAACGTTACCTATCACCTCAACTCACCAGATAGAACAAGGAATCTATATGTACATGTCCACCTGAAATTTCCCAATCACATTTAAAATGTCTCCACATTGATATTGCATACCAACGTATCTGCCCCGAATTTTTGGCATGTTGTTTTCAAATGGCAATTTACATTCACCGATGGAAGTTGCACTTTCCAGATCCCACAAGTGTGCACACAAGTGTAAACACTTCAGTTCACATGATGGTGAGTTGTCAAACAAAAACATAACCAGTCCAGTTTGACTACAACTTGGGCTGCACATGCCACGACAACCTGGGATAAGTGACCTTAATCTTCTTAATTAAACGAGTACATTCCAATCAAGATCGAAGGGCAAATTACATGCCGCATGAATAGATTAGAGTGGGAGTGGCTATTGACCTGTGCCCAAAACTGATCAACTTTCTGGGGATAAAAACGAAAACAGAAAAAATGATCAAGTCACCTTTAAATAACTAGGTCCAATCAAACTTTATTCTGCAACTGCTGAATGAATAGAAAGCAGTTTACACAATTTTATATTCAAATTTTTTTAATAATTAACTACTATGTGCAAACTTCCCAATCACATTTAGAAAATGTCTCAGAACATTCATATTGCATACCAAATTATCTGCCCGAATTTTGGCATGTTGTTTTAAATGGCAATTTACATTACTCTGATGTAATTCCACTTTTCCAGATCCCACAGGTGTGTACAAAGTGTAAACCCTTCACCATGTGCAACTTGTCATGAGCAACAACTAAACCCCATCCAGTTTTGACTACAACTTTCCATGCACATGCCATACAGAACCTGGGATCGAGTGACATTAACCTGCTTTAATTAACAAATAACGCACATCCATCAAGATCAAAGGGCAAATTGGCACGCATGCATGGATTCATAGTGAGTGGCTGTTACCTGTGCTCAACTGATCACTTTCCGGGGATAAAAAGAAATTCAGAAATATTTGTTAAGCTAACATGTTACATACACTAGTCCCATCAAATGTTATACATGCAACCGCTCAAGATTGAAAGCAATTTGACCACAATTTCTTCAAAATATTTCCCCATTACGTTTCATACATAAAATACCTGTACAATGACGCTTTCAAGCTAAAGAATCAAATCAACTCAACTATCACTCCGGCGGCATTAAAATACCTAACAGCACTTATAATCAACGATGACACAAAATGAAATGATTGAAACACAGATCACTGTGCCTACGGCCGCACAATGCACGCACACTTTCTCGCCTACACATTTCTAATTTTTCACTCACACAAAATTTTCACAATTCACAGCAAACATAAACTATTCCTTCCACACAATTACCTTACATTGTACTTTTCCAATACTAACCAACTGCACTTGTCCTGAACCAGCAAACTGAAGAAAATACCATCTTATAATTGGTAAATTTAATGCCACCAATTTAGAGGCGAGACATCCACCCCAGCAGTGTTTTCCAGTATTGATGAATCCTAGACATTTAAGCAGCATTCCTACCTGACAACAACGCAGTGTACAGTCAGTCATTGAGTAATAGTACACATGACAACTACTCAGAGTGAATGGCTGGCGGCCGCGTGGACCCAGCGCCCTTGTGACTAGGCTGTAGGGTTTGGCTTCCATGCCATGACAAGCTGCTGTCTGTGGCTACGACACAATATTGGGTTCACTACTGACTGACTGACTGAAGCCCGACTGTAGTACTTAACAACGGGAAAGAAGGGGGGGCCAACCTCGTTCTTCTTTCACAACGCTTACATGGTGATCTCAAACGAGTCTTATGGCGAAGCAAATTGCTTGTTTATATGCTCAGGGGTTTAGCTGTTATTTTGAAACATAAAGGGGGTTGGAATGGGAGTACGAATAATATGTTTTGTTTGGCAATTACGATGGTGGTTAATTTCACAGTGCAATTGATCTACTTTGCCAAGGATCTCACATAACATGAAAGATGAAATTTGATGTGATTATTAATTTTTTGAGTTAATACAGTTGGGATTTAACCCATGTTACAAGTAGGTCAATTTGGGGTTTTCTTTTTTACATGGCCTTAATGTTTGAGATGCACTTCAACATGTGTACATCCGGTGGATTCGTTTTGCACAGGAATTGAGCCGGGTTATTAGGAGGTTACTTTATCATTATGGTTAGAGAACTTATTCATATGATTTTTTACATGTATACCCATCAAACCACTAACTGGGATGGGTCATTGTTTTTTTAATTCCCAAATTTTGTTGGAAAATTGATCACTTACCCCCCTCAATTGAAGCCCAAATTCTAAACTTCTGGAAATTAATAAAATTTCCTCATGACCCCAAAATTTTATAAAACTTCTTGGAAAATTAAATAAGATTTCTCAATCAATTGAAGCAAAATTTTTCCTAAAACGTTTTGGGAAAATTAGTCAATTTTCCTCAATCTGAGCTAAAGTTTTCAAATTATGCTAAAAAGGGTGGAATTTTGAGGGAAAAAATTGAAAAGTGTGTTTTATATTTGGCCCCAGAATCTGCATCTCCATTATCGTCTAATGGTTCCCTTTTTTGCAAAAACTGGCCAAGATATCTGAGTCCTACCTTCCAGACTCTCAGAGGCCTGTCCCTACCCCCCAAACTTGAGATCCCCCTCGCTCCCGGGTAATACTTGCTCATCCAAATCGTCTTAGCCTTCACCTACAAGTCACATATGTAGGGCACATGACAAACAGCTGTCATGGTAGCACTAGGTATTACTCTCTCAAGGTCAAAGACAAAACTCATTGACTAACACCATTCCCACGACTTATACAGGTACAATTCCCCACAGTCAAGTGGACAGGGGACTAATTAACCCCACAGGGCAAGTGGAGGCAAGGCCTACGTGAGCAGCATGCAAACATGCAACTTTTCTAGCCATCAGTCACTATCTGTTAATCACTATTTAATTTTTTTTACAATTCCTGATTTAATTTCCAAGAACATTGAGACAACCTAGTTCCTGAGGGGTTTTCTTCCTGAGAGGCACACAAAGGCACCTTGTTAATCATTCAAGTGTTAGGGCAAAAGGTCCCATCTGCAAATTAGCTGCCAGGTGTTAATTTGGCAATGTATACACACGTAATACGACCACCACTGACAAATGGCAGCTATTGCAGATTGGGGCTTTTTTCCCTAAACCTTGATATTTTCCTGGACCTTAATTTCATGAGAGGCCATAGAGGCAGCTTTGAGGTCTGAGGGATATGACAGGCACTGGGTTTTCCAGGGGTTTTCCTCCTGAGAGGCAATATGGCACATTTGCCTAGTGTGTCTTGTGGACAACTGTACATCAGCTTACTGACACATACAACAACGACCAACATATGTATGTTAAAGGTCCCAGGAATGCAGAGATTGATGTGGGTTTGTTGTCAGTCTACAAGGAGGGACCAAAAGCATTCAATATTGGGTTGGTGCTGCCTCATAGTTAAATTATTGATTTTTTCCAGAGAGTAATACAGTTACATTGCAGGGACTGGGTGAATCATTCATGACACCGACTGAAATCATAGTTTCACTAATTGATGTCACTGGTAGTGTATTCTTTTTCTGGCCCTATTTATTCGAATGGAATTTGTCCCGTAACATTTTGGAGTCGGTTTATCATCTCATTCATGGGACCTTTAAAGGGGGTTTATAATTGGAGGAACAGTCAATAGGGGTTCCAAAGTTTCAAACTGTTCATCTACTTGGTAACTACACAGGTCACATGAGATCATAATTTTAACATCCCCTTTATGTCACCCCATTTCCAAGCGTACAACATGTTATACTTGGGTCTTTCTCCTTTATTGCTCATCAAAGTTATTTCAAGTTCTCATCATTCACTGTGGTCCGTTCATGAATATAGCATGTTTTAATTTAACCTCTTGTGGTCGAATCAGCATTGTATTGAGTCCATACATAATTCACCAGTTTGAGGAATTTTCACTTCAATAAGCCATGGGATCCCCCCTCACAAAATTCCTACTCTATCACATAAAAACTCTGACTTTTAAACTCATTTTAGGTCACAAGGTGCTAGTACTTTTAAATTCCTTGGCATGATTATGAAATTTGTGGTTCTTTACGTCTTGAAAAACCTTAAATCCCTAGTCCTGAGTGTGTTCATGCTTTAGTACACACACACTGGCAATGTATTGTGGGATTATTCAAAACAATCCTCTGGGGTGAAATTAATTTTCATACATTAAAGGTTTCATACGTGTTTTTTTTTTGTTGTTTTTCTTTGTTTGTGTAATGTTTTCCTCCATGTGCAAGCATTTGTTATTTGAACACTAACCTAACTTTAAGCCCTGAAGACAAAAAATGTACTTTCCCATGATGTGAGGCACATTTCCCAATTTTTTTTATGTATTTCTTTAATTGAAAAGACAATCCCTCCAAATCATTACATTTCCTGAAAAGAGCTTCCGAGATTCTCAACTTTTTCCCCACCATGTAACAAAGTAGCTGAAACTTGTTCTGATTTGTTTCCTTCTGATCAATGCATCAAGTTATAATATCAATTCAACAAATGAAGCAATAATAATGTGTTTTGATTCAAATATTAAGTATAGGCGAATTAGTGGCATTACCACGCAGACTTCATTTGTTGGGGCAGGCTAGGGAAACACCATAATTTTTGGGGGATCAGAGGCTTTTTAATCACATGTTCAGATGGCTTAAATGCTGATTTTAAATGTTATACATCATTATTAATACTAATTGATATTTCACGTTCAACGGACTGTTCATTCGATACAATTTATTCAACTTTTCACCCATGAAACTACTCAATCGGCGGGTTACGAAGGGGGGAGGGCATTAATGCAGTGCTGAGAAAAAAGCATACCCATTTAAATCACGCTACCTAGAATGACCAAATCATTTGTGTGAAGCAAAAACTAGCAGTTATGAACTCCAATTACCTTGAACCTGATTTATAACATTTAAAACTGGTCAAGTCAAGTTCTTGACATGGTATGCAAACCAAGCAATAAACAAACAAGACACTGAGCCTACAGATCTATGTCTTTTCTTCTTTTACATTTCCCATAGTTTGATGACTCCAAACTCACCAGGGTAAGGAATCTGCCAATGATTGTTTTCATGTTTGATCTAAAGGAGTCAACGCTGCTGAAGCACCTACTTCTTTTTTATAATTTTGTTATTTTGTTTATGTTTATATTGTTTCTGAAATCTTTAAAATTTGGAATGCAGACTACAATCTCTTGAATTCTCCAAAATTACATCAAAATAGCCTGGAAACTTTTATAGAAGTACTAATCCCCCCCCTTACCATTATCTGCGATCATATCAACAACGACGAATTGGTTTCTGGTAAACACAGGTAGGCCTCATAACAAATTTGACACATTGTGTTTGAAACCCTTTTGAATTTTAATGAAAAGGTTATCAAGCATGAGAAAGTACTGTGTTACAAATTGGGGTGTCATGGTCAAACTGAGGATAAGGCTATCACTATACAAGTAGGTTTCAAATATTTGAGATATAATTTTTTTAAGTTTCCAAACTTTTTTTTAGATTTAGATACATTCCAGGGCTGACATTCTATACTGTAACCCAAAAGTGAACCAAATGACATGGATTTTTGAGAATGAGTAACATAATCAGCCCCCTAACTACCAATCCTGAAACTATACCTTGTTCAGTGTTGATGGAAACATGACCCCTTCTTGGCCACATATTCTTACACCTTTTATAAGAGAGATCTCCAAGGTTTGTGACAAAATACACTACAGCTTACTGTGTATATTTACTCTAGGGTTGCATATGACCTTGGCTTTCCCTTGTCATGTTTCCTCTTTTATGAACACACTTAGTTTGCCCACCCCCCCCCCCCCCCCCCCCGCCCCCCCCCCCCCCCCAAAAAAAGAAAAACCCCCCCCCCCCCCCCACCCCCCCCCCCGCCCCCCCCCCCCCCCCCCCCCCCCCCCCCCCCCCCCCCCCCCCCCCCCCCCCCCCCCCCCCCCCCCCCCCCCCCCCCCCCCCCCCCCCCTCCCCTCAGGAAGCCAAATTTAATGTTGCTACCCCCTAACATTAACATAACAAAGCTTTAGACCACAAATACCCATTCATGTATGTACTTTTGTGTATTTCAAGTGGTGATATGTGTACACACTTTAGGTGCCCTCCCCTTAGGAAGTACCAATTAATGTTTCTTACCCCTAACAGTAACTAAACAAAGCTTAGACCACAAAAATACATCATTGTGTGTACTTTTGTGGTAATTTACAGTGGTGATTTGTGGTACACCTTTAGTTGCCCTCCCTTCAGGAAGCACAAATTTTAATGTTGCTTACCCCGAACAGTACATAACCAAGCTTTAGACACCAAATACCATTCCTGTATGTACGTTTGTGGTACTTTTAAAGTGGTGATTTGTGGTACACACTTTAGTTGCCTCCCCTTTCAGGAAGCACAAATTTTAATGTTGCTTACCCTAACAGTACCATAAACAAGCTTTAGACCACAAAATACGCATTTCATGTATGTACTTTTGTGGTAATTTTAAAGTGGTGAATTTGTGGTACCCACTTAGTTGCCCCCCTTCGGAAGCACAATTTAAGGTTGCTTAACCCCTACCAGTAACCTAAACAAGCTTTAGACCACAAAATACCCTTCATGTATGTACTTTTTTGGTAATTTCAAGTGTGATGTGTGGTACATTTGGATGATAAAGGTAACATCTTGTGGTCTTTTGTGCTTTCATTTCTTTTATGTATCAAAAACGCCCACTGGCCATTTCTAATATAACCGTTCATGAACTATAGCACTCTGAGATGCTCTTGTAGGAGCAGTGCGCAATGTCTTTCAGGTGTGCATTTGAACAATGGTTGGATCACACCGAGAGGGTCATTAAAACAAATTGTTATTAAATTACAGCAGCAACTTATAGATATCAATGACCTGAATTTGCATAGCATCTTCCCACCAGGATAAAATTGACCAGGATGCAGGTCTTGTGCCTATCATGCGGTTATTAGTATGATAAATGGATTAGGACCATGACCTCAACTCATACTTTATCCACAGACCATGTTTCACTTCCAGTGAATAGACTTTAGTAGCTGGTACTCACAGCTTTTCAGTCCACTGCTGCAACGCCTCAACATGTTTCCATCAATAGGGGTAGGAGTGCAATCTGCTCAATTTGTGCATTGGGGATTTCCAATGGTACTTTGGGAACTGCTACGTGCATTTATATGGCAGTCTCGTCCGCAGTGACCTTACAAAATCATCTCTTACCCTTTCTTCAAAGGTCTAGTAATATCATAATTAAGAAAAACTTATTGACTTCAAAAATCCGTCAGGGTTTTGTGGATAACCCCGCTGCAAAATATCAATTTCCCATAACTGGTCATGTTATATTTAAATTATTGTGACGCAGGCCTAGTCTTTAGTTAGTCTGTGTTTTAACCGTTCGTATGCGTAAGACGCCCTCCTACCATTATATCTTTGAAACAGACTAGCAACCAGAAGTTATGCCGTTTTGAATTCGCTGTTGCTGTTAGGTTGGCATGTCCCCCCCCCCCCCCCCCCGTTTCTTGTTAATTCCATACGGCCTACCCTTCAACTGACCTAGTGTGGGTTGGAAGCGACCGGTACAGAGGTAACAGAACCCAGGATGATCTCTACTCTTTAGGATAGGTGTGCCACTTTGTATGTGCTCAGGGATAACTCCTAACGATACACAGGACCAACTGCTTTACATGACTCTCTGAAACCACAAGGCATCAGAACACCCATGGGCATACACCTGCACCTTTTACGCAATGGGTGGTAGCGAGGAGAAATTCCATAATCGCACTGCGGTCATGAATTACAAATGCATTTCCTAACTTATTGGAAATTTTTGATTAATGACCAAGAACCCGATCTCGTGGAGCTCGAACCAGGGCTGTGATTCGATCTATACTCTGCCAACAGTTAGACCGCTTGGACCAGCTCACCCTCTGGGACTGACTGGGCTACAATAGATTATTGTTCTGTTATGGGCTGTGTCTCTATCTTTCCAACAATTGCCTTCAATGCATTTTACATTCAGAAAAGCTCTTTAAAGCCCCGGACTGTGGTTTTGGCAAACTACCATGGATGAATTCCTTGCCTATCAGTCATCAAATAACTATTATTATGATTAGCACTGAAACCAACTAACCACACAATGAGTCAAAACCATTACAGGCATTCCATGTTCTGTAACCAGTGCTCCCAGAACGAATTTAAAGGGATTACCTGATTTAGTCATATAAAGTTTACATCTTGATGGCAAGGCCTTCACCTCAAACCCATGTAAGTTTTGCACCGATATTTCAACCTGTTTTGATGTAAAAGCTAAAACATGATTTTTGTAATCCCCCAGTACTGTGTAAAATTTAATATTGGGGTCAACCAATAGGCACATTTTCGCTCATGACTCCAAACCAAATGGACCATGACACAATCACGGTATAAACGTTCAGAAAAACCGTAGGTGCAATGAGAGTGGAACTAAGATCCGTTGGCAGTAACATAAACTATATAACATACCTGTAAATCTCCCGGGTGTTGCAATTGTGAAAGTGCACATTTGCGTTATTTGGGATCGTTTCATCACACTCACAGACGACAATGGCGAATTTAACTACCGGTACCAAAAGTCCCGTTTTCAAAGGAGCAACCGCAAAGTAACGTAATACCCCGGGGGAGGGGCGGCCAGGAAAATATAATCTTTTAAAGGACATCGCCTATTATGGAGCGAGACAGTTAGTAAGATGTACTTTTTAGTCTTGATAATAACAAAACAAGTTTAATGTATCGGTTAAACACAATTGAGGTAAAAACTGATAAATGTCTTTAATCGAGACTTGAAGTTAGGCCTACCATAAAAAACGTATTAATATCAGCAGCTTATTTAATGGCATTTGCTTGGTAATATGGTTTCCAGTTCCCTTTGGCCCCTGGTGTCGGTCGGCTTTTTTTTTCTTTGGTTTTTTTTTTTATTTTTCTTTTTTTTTTCCCCTTTGGTGCCTGTGCCGCGGGTTCGGTGAGCTTTTTCCTCTCCGTGCTCCCTGTTCCTCCCCCTCTGCCCCCGGCTCTCGCGGGGGCCTCGGTGAACTCCCTTCGGCTCTTCCGCTCCTCCCCCCTTGCTACTTTCGTCTCCCCCTGCCCTATCCTTTTTTTTTCCCGCCCTTTCTTACGTTTCCCCCCCCTTTCTTCTTCTCTGAAGTGTCGCGGGAGGTTACTCCCCTGCCACTTCCTCTGTAGCTACTGCCACTGATTTTTGGACTAATATTTCAGATTATGGAGGTATTTTGGAATTCAATGGCCAAGAACGACTTTTGACATGATAGCGACGTCCCTCTGTACCTGAAATGATGGCGGGACTGCGCCGTCCTCCCGACTTTCCGCCCCATCCCATTTCATGCAGTTTCTAAAACAAATCTTTATTATATTCTTTAACCAGAGATTGGATTTTGCATAAAATCTTTGGTGTACATTGTCAAATGTTTTAGAAAGGGGTGAAGGAATTTTAATACGGTATTTTATTTTCAAACGAGAATTGTCTTACAACTTTCCGAAGAATTTAAACTCGAAAATAATGATTAAAAACCCCGGTACAGAACGTTTGATATTGGCAAGGTGTAGCCAGGGGTCAAGGATTTCAGATTTTAAGAAGTTGACCTTTCCCAAAACTTTTTTTGCACAAGAATGGCTTTCTGTAGTTTTCATGTGAGAATGAGCTCTTTGAAAATAAGATTTTCCAACAAAAGGACAGAAGCTTCGCCATCTGACAGCCCTCATTTAAGTAACTGTCTGTAGAAACTAAGTCCGTATATTGTAATTTTTTTAAAAGTACCTGGAAAGTATCAAGGCCTCAACTTGGTTAAAGCTTGAAAACTTCCAAACAACACCGCTTAAACAAACATTTTTGTTGGTTTATGCCTTTGCCCCGTTGCAGTTAAGTATTAACAAAATACCTTCTAATACAATTTAGCCACACAGCTAAATGTCAATAAAATATTATGTAGTGATCTATCCGAAAGTCGGGAGAACGATGTCGGAAACCAGATTAACAGGCTTTATAAATTGAAATCTTAAATCATGTTCTTTATTCACTTGGAAAAGATATGGGTCCCTCTTTCCTTACTTTATTGTTCTCTATTACTTATTTTATTTCCTTAAATTACCAGAAAAATCGGGCGATTTTTGCTAGCAAAACCGGAGTCTCCTGCAGAAAACGGGAGAGTTGGCATCTCTGATTTACACCCTCATTACACAACATAATTAAAGTGCCCTAACGTGTTTCAAATGAAGGAATTGACCCAGCCAAAAATGGTTCACTGCAAATGCAGTTTCTTCAACTTATTTGCTGCACCATATTATTGCTCAGACCTTTTTTCTTGGGAGTCGAGTATATTTTTCTTGTCATAACCTTCCAGCCTGAAACTTTGCTTGGCCCATTTTCCCTCTCAGAAATAACCTATAAAGTTTTTTAATGCCACAGAAAACCAAACAACATATTTTATTAAGAAATCATACACATTGTCGTTTTTTTCTTCCTTGTGAAACCGTAGACATGTGTTTTTAATGAGAAATCATCATACCTGCGTTCAATTTTTGCAAACTGACTCAAAACATTGCTAAAATGACAAAATTTTGAAAATGGTATACGTTTTATTGCAAGTAATCCTTATAAATGGTATAGCTTTTTCTACCTCCAAAAAATTGAGGCACTTTTTTCTGGAAAATTATCTTATGATTTCGGTATATTGTACGTACGACAAGACTCTCGCTTCCTTTTAGTACACTCTAAAAAACCCATGAATCCATGATGAGTTAATGAATACTTGTTTGGACTCCAGACCAGAACCCCCCCCCCCACCCATGACCAGGTCAGGGTAAACCATAAACTTAAACCAACCGGGACCACCAGACATTGGTACTTATTTACATAAATTTTATAACAGATAAAAAATCAGCCATATTTCTACTAATTTAATAATTTGGATTTTATTGTAGGGGCCTATGTCAATTTGGTGCAAGTTCATTTTACTTGTTGGCAACCATTATAAACGTATAGTACTGGGTCTGACTATTCCGAAAAATCGATGTTGCCATTTTTCTGTCTGACCTTTATTGACCCTTGACAGAAGTAAAAGGTTCAACTGCCTACTCGTCCCAAAGTTATCACCTTGGTACCAAAATGTTGGCAAATTTCACAAGGAATATTGTCCATATATTAGTTTATTTTGTTATTACCTTTCGGTTTCCTGTAATATCAAATAACCTAATTAGAGACAATAAATGCAATAAAATTGCTTTTATGCAGACCCAAGTCCTGTCCAAAGCAAGAGTAGGCCTCAAGTTCTTATCCAATGTATTCATCTGTAACACACTCTACTCTGCTTCAATGTAAGAATGAAGTTGAACCCTACACAATTCTCCCATTTTTTTTTTTTCTTGCTATTACCTATACCCATGGGTACGTAAAGTAAAGCAGTTTGTTTTGTAAAAATGTTCAAGAGAAATGATCGATGGAGTCTATACCAAATCCATGCAACGAATCTTCGTTATTATCGTGAATAACCACGATTCGCACTTCAGCTACAAAGTATGTATACTATTATCTTAGCTCAGTCACATGGTATGATGTTTTCTTATTCATCCCATCCGAGAACCATGGATAGTCTCGTCTAAGCAAGGATCAAGTTCGTCACCCTATACCGGGGGGGGGGGGGGTCTCATGTTTGTTTTTGGGTAAGGGACGTGTCTCGGAAGTAGTAACCCATAGCTACACCAATTTTTTTTTGCCAAAAAAGGGACCCATAGCTTTCCGAGATCACATGTTGGGCCAAATTTACTGCAAATATTTGCCCTTTTTTTCCTCAAATGTTGACAATTTTTACTTCAGATTGAGAAAATTTGACTAATTTTCACAACAATTATTTAGAAAAATTGGGTTTCCGTTGAGAAATATCGAAAAACGACCATTGTCAGATACCAAAATTGGCATGAAAAAGGGTCATTGATATACCAGAGGCTAAAATGAGACTGATGTCTGTGGCAAGTCCCCGTTTGGTCATTTGTGTTGAGATCAGTTACCTGTAAAAGTCAACTTAAAGGCTCATAACTTGAAAACGAGCCTCTACAAACATGTAAACTGCATCAATGAATAGAGCCTCTTTGAGAATAAGCTTTTCCCGAAAAAAATTACAGGGCTCCGCCGTCTGACAGCCCCCTTTAGGGAACAGTCAGTGGAACAAAGTCCACAACCAGCACTAATAATTATAACCTAACACATTGGCCTTAATATCAATGATGGAGCAATATTCAAAAAGGCAAACGCAAACAACAGTTCATTAAGCTTAGTAG
Source organism: Ophioderma brevispina (assembly GCA_023653785.1). NCBI lineage: Eukaryota > Metazoa > Echinodermata > Ophiuroidea > Amphilepidida > Ophiodermatidae > Ophioderma > Ophioderma brevispina. The sequence goes on from JAMKCH010040177.1 coordinate 105,960, forward strand.
GCCTAATCCCTTTGCAGACATGGAGTTAATTTGTTAACACGTTAAGACACAGCATACACTAATGTAGCAAATTTTGGGTCTCTTCTGTACTGTTGCCATGATTCTGTCTTTGAGACTTGTTTGCAAATACCTGCGTTATTAACTAACTTAAAGGGCCTTCTGATCATCTGGCTATACAGCTTTCAAGTAAACGAAAAAAAAAAAAAAAAAAAAAACATTTCACTATTGACATTGAAATTTTCCTCAAGTTGTAAGCAACTTTAGGCCATTTGACCTTACTACTAAACAGCCCTGTTCACATTACCATCAGGAAGAGGGAATATGTGAACAACTATTTTTTAACATATCTATATTTTTTAATTCCACGTAGGCCTTCTTCTTGATAACCATAAGTTTAACTTTAAAATATTTATTAATTTTATCATGTCTCAACGTATTAGAACTCAAGTTTTAGCCATTTACCCACAATCATTCCCCACATTCCATGTGAAATTTCAAGGGCTGCAAAAAATAGTTGTATGTGGTCTGGTTTTGTTTACACTAAATCGACTCAAGGTCAATGAAATGGTACTTGGTTGACCTCCGTCCTGTAGCCCTTGCATGCTTGGTAGAAATGGTACATGATCACTGTTTTCATTTTCGCCTGAAAACGCCACTAGAAACGGTTAAATAGTTGCACACATACCATAGCATTCGTAAGGAAAGACTACAAGCCGCGGCATCAAATATGTCCAAAACTTGACAACAAGATACAAGTTACCCAACTGACCTCCCGTCACTGCACATTTAAAAAATCAAGCTAACCCACGATATTCCCCATGTGTCTGACTTCCACTAGGCATCTTTTTCGTCAAAATGCAAATAAAAACGCCCTGACTATTAGAGAAAATAAGAGCCGCCGCTCTCGATAGATAACCATCAATGAATTGATGTTTTATTCATAAACGTTTTACTATGAGAGAGGTAATATGATTGGACAAAACCATTCATTGATATTTGTCTTGCACGGTGCGTATGTTAATGAGCGTACGAGAGTGCTTAGAACGTTTATACGCGACGACGGTTGGATTGATTCATTTTTATTGGGCGGGTTTTGTGCCAAATCTTTTTGTAGGAGCCATTGCTGCATTAATTCATTGACATTCAGATTTTCTTTAAAAATGTCTGCTGTAATAACCGACGTTTATGAATTAGTGTAAATGTTATGCATATTTTTAGTTCTCGTGCATTGGCAAAAAATCAATTGCAACTTGCGTCAGTTTGACCAGACTCATAATGGCACTCGCCCCTGCGGGGCTGGTGCAATTATCGGTCGTCAAACTGAGGCGCGCGTGCATGATTTTTGGCCAATGCATGAAGCTAAAAATATTCAGCCAGTAACCTCTAAAAAATGTGCCAGAACATGGAAACATTGTTAATTGCTGTCCAGGGCTGCTGTCACTTAGTCAATAGATGGAGAGATGTTATATCTTGTTCAACCAATACATTCACAAATCTTTAAGTGTTCTAAACAAACAACTGTTATCTCAATTTAGCTTCTATCTCCCCCCCCTTGATGACTCTGTTTTCATTGAACATTAATCATTATGTTTCCTGGTCTTAGTGTATAGAGTTTGTTGCATAATCAGGGCCAATAGCCCCTAAGTAAATGGATCAAATTGTTACAGAACCTAATTAAAAATTTCATACCCTAAGGCTTAGGAGTTTGGTTCATGAATGTGGCACTGGCAGTATGGATATGCTGGGGAATATCCTGAGAATCAGGCAGCAAGGTCACCGTCGCCCCCCCCCCACACAACACAACACAAATCTCACAAAAGGGGCAAAAGGTCCACCTATTTGTTTATTTTGTCCATAAAATGGTCTTAAGTGTAGAGAAGTTTGACAAGGAGCCCTCTTTTTAGTGATGAGAGTTTTCAAAAGGGCCATTTTGGAGAGTGAGTCTGCTTTTACCCAAAAGTCCACATTTTTCAAGTCCTGCCACCCCCTAAACAAGGAGTTTAAAAAAAGTACAAGTAATTTGATTTGCGTCTAAAAGGCACCCCTGAACAAGTATGTAAGTGTAATATCCTACCCTTAATTAATAAGTATTTGCAAATATTGACCCTTAAGCCAAGTAGGAAAATTGTGTCTATAGGCTTTATGAATAGCTCATTTACACAAATTGAGCCGAATACGATACAAAACTCGACTTTTCCAAATCGTACACCAATGTTGGTAGACGTTTCATATAGAAGTCCATAGATGCCAAAAAATGAGGTATTACAATTGATTCCGTCATTGCGCTGTATGATGTTGTGCAGTAGACGCGTGACGGAATGAATGGCATACTCATTTGCATCCATGGGACTTCTATATCAAACGTTACCCTAATGGAAGTTCAAGTCCGGTTCAAGTGTGAAAATACACCACTTTTTTTCAAGATTTCAGTGGTTTTCTACCCTTTTTACGTATGTATCGTGCACAATCTTGAAAATATACCCTGTTTTACGTGTTTCTTTGGCGCACATGAAACAAATCATGAACAGTGACCAACACCCCGGCCCTGGATGGAAAGAATAATTAAAAAATCACAACATGTGGCTGAGACTGAAAAAGATAACTGGTTAACACTAACTTTGTCCCTGTAGTGCGAATCGTGCAAGTGGTTGTTTCACGGTGATAACAACAATTCATTCCAATAGATTTGGTTTAACCCTAGTCTTACCAAGGGGGGGGGGGGGTGATTATGGGTAATCGTTCTCTCATCCTTTCGGTCATTTTAGCGAAAAAATGTGAGGTAGCACCTGCAACGGGGGTTTAGTGTATGCCTTCAAAGTCGAAGGGGGGGGGTTGCCACCTATCACTACAAATAATTTTTATGGTTACATTTTTGACAATATTGACAACAGTATGGCTCTAAAACTCTATGTTTATGTTAAAACTAGTTTCAATTGCCATCATTGAGAGCTGAAAAACGACATGAAAATCGATATTTCGCATTACGATTTAGCCCAAATTGGATTTTTTCGCCCCTATTTTCTATGGAAAATGCCAATTTTGTCGGCACAATGGACTTTGACGGTCATTGTGACGCCATTTACTAGGTATGTGGTACTTATTTTGGTATCATGGGAAAGAGGAGGGACATAAACTATCCACTGGTATCAAAATCATCAGCATCGGGTGCTTCACAACAAATTCTCGAAGGGTGGTACCACCCCCCCCCTTGGAAACCGTGTTACAAAAAAGGCTTGGTTAGACGAGGGATCACAGACTTACATCAACCATTTTCTCTTGTACATTTTCAGGAAACAACTTGGTTTCCTTAGCCATGGGCATCAATAGCAAGGTATTAATTGGGTTGTGTAGGGTTCATAGCATTGTGCAAAAACATGAGGCCAACTCTTGCTTGGACATTCCTCACACGACTGGGGTTGAATCGACAAAATTTTGCATATTAGTGTCTATAATAGCTTATTGCATATAACAAGAAAACAAAAGCTCAAGTAACAAATAAATATTATATTACAATAGTTATTGGAATGAAATTTGCCACATTTGTACCCAAGGTAGATCTACTTTGGACGATGTATTGACCATTTTGTACCGTTGACCTCGTGTCAGGGTCACTAAAGGTCAACAGAAAAAAATGGGCAACATCCGTTTTTCTGAATAGTCAGACCCAGTACTATACGTTTATAATGGTTGCCAACAATTAACATGAACTTCAAAAATCACTCTGTGGAGAACATAGGCCCCTCCACTATTTGATTGGACAAATAACTAAATTCGTTTAAAAGTATGTCATTTGTGCAAGCGGCGGTTACTAAATGGCATTTTGACAAAAATAACATGTCATTTTCCGCCCATCAAAATTTTGAAAGCGCTTTTTTTTTTATTTTTCGATTTTAATTGCAAGAATTGTTTTGTCTTCTCAGCCAAAAAGCAACAGAAAAAGAAACAAACAAGTTTGTTTCCATTATGCCGCGCACTTTTATTTGGAGCCATTTACCGCTTTTTTAAAAAAATTTGATTTACTGAGAAATTTGCACTTTTTAGACTATTTGCCTCAGAGATGAACTTTCATTACAAAAACTGTAAATGAATCCCAAATCGATAATTCTTTATAACTAATAACTGACAGTAAAATATGATTGCAACTTTTTACTTGCCATTTGATGATTTTAGCTATTCTGGGGAAAATCCTTTAAAAAAATAAAAAGCACATTTAGATTTTGGATACTGGAACAAACTTGATTTTGTTGGACTTATGACCCTTCCTATGGTGGTAAGTTAAAAAATCTCTGCCCTCTCCTACACCTTGGATCATGCACTTTATCATTATAAAATGTTAAAAACAGAAGAGATCTAAAAATATGGTGCGACATTAATGTAATTGCCAATCCTAGCCATAGCTGATAACACAAAATATCAAAGGGGTTATCATAACCTTAAGCCTAAACTGTTTTTTTTTTTTTTTTTTTGCTTTTCACGTGCTTCGTAACAACCGAAAATTTCACATCAACAGCAATTGCCCTACATTTTTTTGTCTTAAAATTATATTTCATAAAATAGGTAAGTATTTATTTTGGTAATTATAAGGATATCCTTTACCATTTAAAACTTTGTCAAAGATATGACAAAAAAAATTAATTAGCTCATTTGCAATACTAATTGATAGAATTTTCATTTCTCATAATACTTTTGCAACTTGCTTCATAAAAATAATTTGTCCTGGTAGATTAAAATTTATGACTTAAACTTGCTCTACTTTTTCTGCAAAAAAATATGTTTTTTTCAATATTATATAAAAAAATTAAAATAAATTTTTACTAATTTGCGGTCAGCGCTGACCTTGAAAATATAACCAGTCTCAAACCAATATCCATTTTTGAGTTGACGTCAAGCGAATGTAGGCATGTACTAGATTTTGTTTGACTCCGCAGCCTTTCATTTGTCAGATTTGTGCTTGATGGGGAATTATTAGCTGGTGTCCCACTCCCAGCGTCTAGCGTATCCTATTTTTATCCTCTCATTTCCTTTTATTGATATATAGGTGAGTATACTTAAATTTCTTCTATAAGTAACTTTTAAGGTAGAAGCGTGCAAACGAGGTTGATTGTCCCTATCGTTTGATCGCTTTTGATCATTGGCCGAATTGGCCTTGGGTCGAATCGTTTGGGTACTTGTTATGTATACAAGGCTCGTGATTGGCTGAAGCTGAATGAGTGATTTTTTTTTATTGCATATGACATCACCGAATGACCGGCGTGATTTGAACGGTGTATCAGAATTGTACAGTTTTTCTCTTAAATGTGCAACTTTTGAAATTGTCCCACCCGATGATACTTTGTTTTTTTATTTTTTAATATTATTGGTGTCAACAAGTCGTAGTTCCTCGTGAATTTCACCTAAACAACGTCTTTTTCGTGCTTGTTATGGTACATTTTTGAAAATAATGCACATTAATGGCTCTAAAAAAACTATTTATTACAACTAGTCAATTGCCATCATTTAGAGCTGAAAACCGCATGAAATCCGATACTTCTAACGATTTTAGCCCCAAAATGGATTTTCGCCTATTTTCTATGTAAAATGTCCAAGTTTGTCCGGCACAATGACTGTTAGACGTCATTGTGACGCCATACTAGGTATGGTTGGTACTTATTTGTTGGTATCAATGGTAAGAGGAGGAACATAACTATCCACTGGTATCAAACTAATAAGCATCGGGTGCTTCACAACAAATTCTCGAGAGGGGGTTACCACCCCCCCCCTCCTTGGTAAACCGTGTTACAAAAAAGGCTTGGTAAGACGAGGGATACAGACTACATCAACCATTTTCCCTGTACATTTCATGAATCAACTTGTTTCTTAGCATTGGCATCAATAGCAAGTTATAATGGGGTTGTGTAGGGATTCACTATACATTTGTGCAAACAGGAGGCCTAACTCTTCCTTTTTGTACATGACTCCACCCACTGGGGGGTCCCTGAATAAGACAAATTTTGGCATATTATTGTCTCTAAGTTAGCCTTATTTTCATATAAACAGAAACAAAAGCTCAGTAACAAATATAATTTAGACAATATTCCTTGTGGAAATTTGCCACATTTTGATACCAAGGTCGTTATACTTTGGACGATTTAATGACCATTTTGACCTTGGACCTCGTGTCAGGGTCACTAAAGGCAACAGAAAAAATGGCAACAACGTTTTTCTGAATACAGACCCAGTAGATACATTTATAATGGTAGCCAACAATTAACATGAACTTCATAAATAACTCTCTGGAGAACATAGGCCCCTCCACTATTGGATTTGGACAAATAACTAAATTATTTAAAAGTATTTTCATTTTGCAAGCGGGGCGGTTACGAAATGGCATTTTTGACAAAAATAAGATGTCATTTTTCGCCCATCAAAAATTTGAAAGCTCTTTTTTTGTTGTTATTTCATTTTACTTGCAAGTATGTTGTCTTCTCACTTCCTCATCCAAAAAAGAAAGCAAAAAGAAAAAAAAAACAAGTTTATTTCCATTAGGAGGTAGGCCGCTCACATTTTGATTTTGGAGCCATTTTTACCACCACGTTTTTTAAAATATGATTTACTGAGAAAATTTGCACTTTTTAGACTTAGTGCCTCAGATATAGAAACTTTTCAAACTTTCATTAAAAACAACATGTAAATGATCCCAAATCAATAATTCTTTTATAAACTAATACTTGCAGTAAAAAATGATTTGCAACTGTTGACTTGCCATTTGATTGATTTGAGCTATTTCTTGGAAAATCCTTTAAAAAATAAAAGCACATTTAGATTTTGATACTGGAAACACTTGTGTTGGTGCCTTATGACCCCTTCATATGGGTAAGTTAAAAAAATATCTGCCCTCTCTACCCTTGGATCATGCCTTTAACAGTAAGAAAGAGTATAACAAACAGAAGAGATCTAAAATAAAATGGTGCGACATTAAGGTATTGCCATAGCCTAGCCATCGCTGATTAAAACACATCTCAACGGGTTAGCAGACACTTTAAAGCCTAAACTCTGTTTTTTTTTTTTTTTTTTTTTTTGCTTTTTCACCGTGCTGCGTAATAACCGAAAAATTTCACATAAACACGTGCCTAGCTTATATTGTTTTTGTCCTTAAAATTAATATTTTCATAAATAGGTAGTTTAAATCATTTGAAGTAATTATAATGATTATTCTTTACCATTTATAAATGGGTCAAAAATCTCTGCAAAAACAAATAATTAGCTCATTTGCATACTAATTGATAGAATTTTCTCATAAATACTTTTGCACTTTGGGGGGGGGCCCCCTTCATAAAATAATTTATGTCATTGTAGATTAAAATATGAACTTAAACTTTTCTCTACTTTTTCTGCACAAAAAATATTTTTTTTTCTAATTGACAACGTTGCACTAAATTAAATTTTGTCTAATTTGCGTCAGCGTTGACCTTTGAATATAAAAGCAGTCTCAACACCAAATAAATCCATTTTTTGAGTTTGAAAGGTAAGCATAATGTAGGCCAATTTACGTAGATTTTGTTTGACGCGCAGCAGTATCATGTTGTCAGATTTTGTTCTGGATGGGGAATTATGTACTGGTGCCCACTCCCAACGTCTAGCGTACCCTATTTTTAACCTACTCAATTCCTTTTATTGATATTATAGGTGAGTATAACTAGAAATTTATTCTAATATAACTTTAAGTAGAAGCGTCCAAACGAGGTTGATTGTCCCCGAGGGTCTATCGTCTTTTGATCAGGTGGACCGAATTGGCCTTTCTGTGAATCGTTTGGGTACTTGTTATGACTACAAGGCGCTGGGATTTGCTGAATGCGTGATGAGTGGCTTTTTTTTATTGCATATACCTCATCGAATTACCGGCGTGATTTTCTAAAATTAGAACGGTTTATTCAGAGATTTGTATTCAGTTTTCTCTTAAATGTGCCAACTTTTTGAATTGGTCAACCGCGATGATAATTGGTTTGTTTTAATTTTTAATATTCTTGGGTCAACAAATCGTATTTCCTTGTGATTTGCAAACTAAACAACGCTTTTTCGTGCTTTGTTATGGGTCAAAACATCCTTTAGAGCCTAAGCTTACACAGAAAAACAATGAGTAAATTAGTAAGCTTCTCTCAATAACCAAAATTGTGACCCCACATCTGACAAAATCTGGGGTTCGGGTTGGAGGCCATTATGATCAGACCAGGGCCCTTTAAACGACATTACTATAATTGGCCCTATGTTTCTCAGCTTATGCATCGCCGCATTTAATAGGTTATGGGTGGGCCCGCAACGAACCGGCTTTCACATACTTTAGCCATTCTTAATGTCACTATAAGTGACCTGGGGCATGCATATTTTCATGGAAAACACAACAGAAATAAACCACAAAGCTTTGTTGTAAATCAACCAGGTGCAGAAATTATTCCCCACTGAAATACACTTTCCTGTCATAAATCCTGCATGATCAGTCCCACATGAGCATAACAGAGGTATCTTGCCAGAGGGGGAATTCCTGGTTTTTGAGCAGATTTCCCCAGTATAGAGGTGGTTTTTGAGGCAATGAATTTCCTGGTTGGATGGAATTTCCCAGTGAGGTCAGCAAAAAAAGAGCTAATTTATACATGATTTTCAGCTTTTCTTCCATTAGACTAGCTCAAAATGGGGGGCTGATAATTAAACAAAGTTTGAGCAAAAAGTTTTAAGAAAAGTCTGATTAATTGTTTGTTTTTATTTACTACAGATTCTTTCCAGTTTTATTCTGGATGTTACTTGGTCTACTGACCCTGTTAGCTGGCTATTTTGGGATAGAAGTAAAAACCACACACTACAACACCTATTGGTTTCCGTACTATTATTATAATACTATACCTTGTTCATTGAAATACTAACTATACTAAAAATATAGCAAAGCTTTAAAAGGAGATTTTGTAATGAATATAAATTTCTTTCAATTTGCACTTGATGGTTCAGTCTCCGTCAATCCTAAAGACAACGATCATTGATTTGAAAATATTTTAAATTTGCAGGAATAGCTTAAAGTGAAGGATAGTCTGTGAATTCTCATAAGTTAACCTTTTCATCTGTACAATTGACAGAACATGAAGAAAACGGCAGTGGTCCAGATAGATGCTGCCATTCATTACGTGTTGTATTAAGTGTCCTCGACATAATGACTAAATCCTCCGATTCTGTCCTTATAGTTTGTCTTCTTTCTGGCTTATCATTTGCAGTGTATGTTAGGATACCTGTCCCTTGTACATGACGTGCGAAAATCTGATTTTTGAGATTTTTTTCGATTTGCTATTTAACAAATCACACTGATAGTGTCTTTTAAATTGGAGATCCAGATGAAAATCCTTCTAAAGCGTAGCGGCCGAACCTTGAAAAGTGCGCTAGTTTTCGGTTACCCGCTCCCAACCCCTCCCCACCGTACAACAAACACAACCACCTTATTTGAAAGATAAATATATGAGAGTTAATAAAAATGATGGTGTGGTTGAAATATTTGGTGGCAGATATTTCTATGCCGAAAAATGAAATTTGGGCTGCAAGTTAAGCGAATTTTAATTATTTTTTTTTATTTTTTTAGGTACAAATAATTACAATCTTATTTTTATGGTATCCATTTTTGTTATTGATATAGGTTTTTATATACATTGCATAAGGGTGCATGTAATACTATTGGTGGTGACACGGTGATACAAAGGATGCTTTTTTTTTTTTAGGAAAAAAGGTGATTTTTGGGGCTACAATCTAGACCCTTTATTATTGTATAAAACAGAAATCTATATATATATGTCAAGAGATTTGATAGTATTGCATGATGATAAATTTGTTTGCCTAAGAAATTAATAATTTCACAAAATTTACCAAATTAAAAAAACAAAAAACCTTTATTTTTTGACCCAAAAATCCCCTGCCACCAAAGTTTTTTTTAAACAAATAAAACATCCATCATTTTTTAAAATTATATTTTTACTAATTTTCGAATAGACGTTGTTGCATTTTGGTTTTAACCGAGGGAGAGGGTTTAATCGCAATTATTTTTGCAGTCCAAACCGCTCTACTATTTGCTGGATGTCTCGAGATTCACATAATGTAGTTAAAGGGCGGCGACCCCTGTTTGGGCATGTTAACTTCCAACATATGACTTCTGAGAACTTGATTCATCGAACGATGACAATGACATTTAAATCGGTGCTCAGCTTTGGACAATAGAAGATGAAATTGAAGGGAATCTTCATCTCTCTGTGGCTTTGGCATGTGGGCCTGGTGTAGGTGCCATCCTTCTACCTGTAGCTCTTTCTTTTCTTCCTGTCGCAGGTCTCAATCCATATAACAGGATGTTCTCTACACAGGAATCGAAGACTTCAGCTGTTGAATGGAGATACCAGATTGCCAGTAAGTGGGTGTAGTTTATTGCTTGGCATTCCAAGCTTGTCTTTTTTGCACACATATGACAGAAGGTCTGTTCTTGCTGTCCGGCAAACATAGACTCAGTACTTGAATCCCTGTGCCAACTCTCACCTGGTATCTTGTCATTAGAAAGCGAATCCCGTTAATAAGAGCATAAGGATTTTCAAAGAATTACAAATGCTCTTGATTGCGAAATGCCTTAAACAAACCACTTAGGGGGCATTATGGGGGGGGGGCTATTTTCATATAGCCATGGAGTGTAGCCCATGTCAATGTTGTTGGGTGCTTGTTCAAATATGGTGGCGGATTTCGGTTTTGTGAATTTTTATCACCTTGTCTTTAGGCTGATACTCATATGGTGCCTGGCTATGGTTGGGGGGGGGGGGGGCAGATTGGAAATTGGTGGGGGTAGCCTTAACAGCAGGTGGTGTTAATGACCGGCCATGCCTGAGACAGGCAAAGCGGCTCTAAGGTGGGTCAAATCGTCAGATCAACACGCGGGGGATCGGGGGCGTGGGCGGTTGGGGGGCGGACTCGAGTTCTATTGGGTTCCTTTCAAAGCCTTAACGTAGAGTGCTATTACGCGTATCTGACGGTTACACTCAGACTTGACTACAGTCTAGGCCTGTCACCAAATATTTAAATACTTAAATTACAGTTATTGAAATTACACTATTTTGCAAGCGGGGGTTAATTCGGGCCGACTACGGGATCCCGGGACCCAAAAATTTTTGAAGTCCATAATTTTTTACTCTTCTTTAATTAATCATTATATTCTGGGGAGATGGGTCATTGAACTAAGGGGCTATGGGTTAAAAGAGGAGATTTTGTCATGAAGCGGGTAGACTGGCCATGGAGTAAATTCGGCGTAGCAGGTGGGTCCGGGGGGCCCCCCGGAAATTAATGCCCTTTGGGTGTGGTAATCCCCAAATGTGCCGCAAATCGGCAGGGTCGAATGGCCTACGGCCCCTGCCTGACATTCACCCATAATAAATGCCCTCGGTTGACAAAATCAATATCCTCCCAGGTGGATTTATTTCAGGACAATAGCGCGGGGGGAGGGTTTCGGCCTCACCTTTTTCAAGCCGGCGAGGAGGACCGGTCATTTCTTGATACTTTGCTTGCGGCGACCCCCTTACTCAAATAATATATTCTCATAAAGAAATTTGTCCATCAGAAAATGGTTGAAGGTGTCTTGGAGGAGGTTCACGTCATTGAAGCTCTGAATCTACTGACGGGGGGGCAGTGAAGCAAGGCCATCCTTGAAGCAATCCTTAAAATGATCGATTTATTTATAAGGAAACCAATCATAATGATTGTCTCCTATAACATAAATATACTTTTAACCAAATGTCAAGTTCCTTCTACCAGAACAGAGTATAGAACAGTACATGTATGGTCCGGTACCTAGTCTATAGATTATGAGATCATAGGTTGCTGTATGCAGCTCACTGTGTTATGAGATCATATACTGATCATTATCTTATCCGTCCAAATCACTTTCATGCTACTGGCCGTTGCAACATATGTACCATCATTATAATCATTCGATTTTGGGCATTTTGGCTGCTACTGGTTTCAATGTTCGCCAGAATATGGCGGTGGCTAATTTAAAATTGTGAAATATAATTTGAACAAGCAATCAGGGAGGGGCCTCATTATTTTCAGGTAGATTAAGGTCAGCTGAGTAAAGCCCACTAATTATTTATATCCTTTGTCTAAACGATTTATTGTTAAGCATTTGATTTTGGTGGGTGGATGAAGGAGGGAGAGGGGAAAGGAAGTAAGAAGGTGGGGGAAGCATGGGAGAGACAGGACAGTTCAAGTTGGGTAAAGTATGGTCATGCAAGACGAAATACTCTAAATTATTTATAAGTTGGTGACCCTATACTCCACCTTTTTTCCATTGGGGGAAGGACTTTTCAGTTGGGGAGGGAAAGGAAATGGGAGAGGAGGGAAAGGGAAAGTAGGGGATTGAGGGGAAGGAAGGAGAAGTATCGTCCTTTAATTTGAGGTACACATCAATTAATATGTAATCACAGAAGGAGGAGGGGGAAGGAATTGGGGAAGATGGGAAGAGGTGGGGGAAAGCAGTGGGAGAGACAGAGGCTTAAAAGTAGGGAAAATGAGGACATGCAAAAAGAAAAATAAAACCTTCTTATGGCTGTGACCCAAGACTCACACTTTTCCATTGGGGAGGGACTTTTTTTTTCCATTGGGAAGGAAGGGAAAGGGGGAAGGTATGGGAAAAGTGAAGGAGTGGGTGAGGTAGAGAAGGAAAATACTCCCATTATTTTGAGGTAACATTAGGGCTTGTGACATATTCCCTTCCCGGTACCCGGTACCCGCCCGTTTTACCGTGTTACCCGGGACAGAATTTATCGCGCGGGTTTCCGAACGTCACTTTTAAAAAAAATATAAGTTTAAAAATTTAACATTTCTTTACTATACTCACGAGTCTCACAACAATATATACTCTTGAATGAAAACAAATATCCGATTAATGTGTACCCAGATTTGATGCAAACTTTGATAGTTATCGCTTGATGGAATTTTGTTGCCGCTATATTAATGCAAAACGCAATACAACATTACCCTCCCTTGATGGAAAATTCAATTCAACCGCTGGTTGTTTAGGTCCGGCTCGTTAATTGGTAATCGCTGGACTACGGGCTGTGTTTACGTCAATCTCATCCGATTTGTTCAGCTGACGGCGGCGTGTTCCACGATCGGTTTTACGTTGGTATGGCGTTTAGGATGAAATAAGTTTAATAAAAGGTACAAACGATTTGTAGTAAATAAAGAGTTCTTCTTATGAATTACATATAACAGGTGTGTTTTCATTCGCTGTTAACTTCAAAAAACATGGAAATATTGAAGGTTGTAATGTCATGGGGAGATTTTTTTTTTCTACACTTGGTGCCGAATTTTGCACTCAGGATTGTCGGGTTACGCCGGTACTCCTCCCGAAAATCATAACAAATACCCGGGAACGTCATTACCCATTAGGTCACAACCCTACTACAAATACTGAAGCCTAAAGGCAGTAAGACCCTTAATATTTGCACAATGCAACCTCAGGACTCCATATTTTCCTTTTCAATCGTCACCCAAGGACCAGTTTTTTAAAATTTATTTTTTTGTCATTTTTTAAGGTGCAATTTCGTGATTTCTGCACCTTCTGTTTATTCATTTTTCACTGGATATGCTTGAGAAAAGCTTCTTCCCAAATTTGAGCTGATCCCGATCTTGCGGTTTTGTGTTATGAATCAATTGCTGCTCGTTGCCCACGGTCCCATAGGCTACTGTGCTGTATTTCGTCCGTAATACAAAAATTGCGAATTTCCTTACAGATGCGACCAATTTTGCACATAAGATTGGGCACCTGTGTATTCTTAAGGCTAAAACGGTTCAGATGATATAAAATCTCAACATCTTTATGCAAGTCGGGGGGGACGAGGTCCTGTGGATCCATGAATGCCCCTTTAAAACACTACTATTTTTGTTAACCTGCTACACCAAATATTTTTTTTCTCACATTTCCCCTCCTATTTTAAAACAATATTTTGGCTATCATAAATTTACTGACTTTCTTTTGGACACATATGGGTCAAGCTGTTTTATAGCCTGCCAATACTGAAAACTGTCTTCCTCTCAAACAGATGAATAGTCCCTTAGCTAAAACCTCTAGCTCCCCACCACACTGGGGACTCATACTGAAAACAAACAACATTTTAATATATGCACAACATACCCAAATACTTGTCGGGCCTTCAACAACTGATAAATATTTTAGTGATATTATTTTTTTCACGAACTAAACCACATTGTAGCACAATTCAACCGCTAATTTGCAAGTGTGGCCTTTATTGTCATAAAATATTTATAGATTTTTCTAAGGGTCTGTTCAAGCTTTGATAGAGCAGGATGAGCAGGTCACTGTATCATTGTTTTGTAGTAAAAATTCCAAGAACTTTCTCCTGCAAAGATTCCACATAATGGATAATTAGGACAATTAAGATGTCAGTGGTAAAAGAGCTTCATCTCTACTCTCACTTGCAATATTAAACCACACATAAATATACATAGATGTGATCAAGATTCGAAGACTCAGAGAGAAAATCAAAAGAAATGGAAACGGAGATGGTTCGCACATCTAACCAAGAATATTAACAGGAAAAAACAAAACAATAATCGGGCGCACGGACAAATAGAATGGTAGCCAAGAACCTTAAAAAGGAGAGTAGACAGAAAATATGGCAATATCGACACGCACCACTTGGAAACCACAACTGGCAAGTGAGGAGATCAAATGACAGAAGCAGATGTTAAATGCTGAAGGAGGCTTCACACAAGTTGGTGAAAAGAGAAGATATCAGTAGCTTCCCACAAAAATTTAGCATTGGCTTTAATGGGTTTGTACTGGAAGTCTGTGAATCGTTAGATATGCAAGAGTAGCTTGTGAGCAGTACTGTCAATTTAGCCAAACATTTCATCTCTATGATTCACATCAGTAGCGGTACAAAAACCTCCATTAGAATAATGCATTGTGGGAAGCATGATCTCTTTTTCTTGGGTGAAACGTTCTGATAAGTGAAAACTGGTCAAATATAGTCGTTTTCTTTCTTCTCAACCTAAAAGCGCCATCGCCTTCAGTCAGTGTGAAGCGATTTACATCGTGCGGATCCGCCAATCCCCCCTCGTCTGACGTCAGTGCACCGAGGTGAGACGAGAAGGAAATGCGTCGACAGGGGATCAAAGGAGGAACACATAACTATATCTGGTATTCTTAACGGGAGAGTCTAACATGAAACCCAGGTTAGTCCATTTATCATACCATCATTTAGATCCCTCGATTTTCATTGGATCAGTTTTTTTTGCATGATATGAAATGTCTTGTGTTTCTTAAACTTTGGAAACACTTTTTCAATCCTAATACGGACATGTGTGTAGTACCGTACGTATCGGCAAATTGCTATGCGCTCATGGGATTTGATTCAAACACCACTCTGGGTCAAAGCTGTCCATCAGTATAATTTTTTCAAAAACCGGTTACTTGCCAGTTGGTCCTAATGTAATTCAACATTGGTCTAATGGCCATTTTATCTATCTCCAATGGTCCTAATACAATTTGATGATCTAATAACCATTTAGTAGGCTATTAACCATTTGAGTCATAGATTGCCATGTGTCTGATATTCATCTGCTGTAAAGCTCACATTGTCTAATATCCATATCGTCTATAACACCCGAATTGTTGGTCTAATGAATACATAATGCCATTGGTCTAATTATACCATCCACCTGGCCCATCTGGATTTCTGGTCCTAAATTTCACATTTGACATCTAATAGCCATTTGGTCTAATTCAATTTGGGTCTAAACATCCACCTACCACACTCCATCCTAACAGCTCCACCTGGCTCCTAATAATCCAATCCATTGCCCACCTTGCCTAATATCCATATTGTCTAATACCTTTTTGGTCTAAATATTCTTCTAGTCTAATAATTCAATACTTGGTGTAATAATAAAGATAAACCCATTTCATTCCTCTAATTCCTTTGGTCTAACCATATAACATTCCATTTTGGTCTATATCCATTTGGTCTAAATCGTCATCTAGTCGAAATTTCACTAGTCTAATAAATAAATAAATACCACCCTTTTTTGGGCTAATGTTCCATCTGTCTGGTCAAATATATCCTATCACTTGGTCTAATATTTAAATCAATTTTTAGGATCAATTATTTTTTTTCCGTTTTTAAAACAAAAAAACAACATCAAAATGAATAGAGACCAATGAGTATTATAATTCGCCAAGTAGATATTAGAACAATGTGGACATAGACCAAGTGGATATTTGACCAAAGGTGATATTAGAGCAGAATGGATATTAGACTATATGGATATTAGACCAAAATGGTGTTTGTGCTTATTAGACCAAATGGTAATTAGAAATCAATTGGGGGCCTTAGACTAGATGGGGGGGGCCATTAGAACCAAATGGATATTAGACGACATTCTGGTTTGTTATAGATAAATTGGATGTTTGGAATAAAATGGTTATTAGACAATTGGGGTTAAGAACAAAATTGAATGGAAATTGAAGTAAGGATGTCGGGCTGGGTCGTGTGCTTGTGTGCCTGGGCTGGTCGTCTCAGCTTATATTTTTTTTCTTTTATTTTTCTGGTTTTTTTCTGTTCCTCAATAATCGCTACAAATCGCTAAAAAATTTCCCCGAACGGCGACTAATGTTTGACATAGAACTTAAAATTCCCACCGGATAAAACTTTAAAAATTCCATCCAAACTTTAAATTCCACCCCATCTTAAATATTTCCATTCCACGGAAAATATTCTGGTCAATATCCATTCCATCACATTTAAATAACAATAAAACCTAAAAACACACCTTTTTAAAACTATCCATCACACCTGTTCACTTCAACTTCCCTCCTGTTCGTCAATTATATCACTTCCCCTTCCCACCACCCATCCACACCGGGAAAATTCTCCAAAATAAATTTACCTTTACATTCTTTAAATAAATAAATTCCTCCCCATCCAATTCCATTCCAACTTTAATTAAATATAAATTCCATTCCAGTTGACATCACTTTAAAATAAATATTCACCAAATAATTCCCATCCCACTCCAACCACTTTAAATTCCACCGTTAACTTCCCATAAATTCCACCGGTCCATCCACCAAAATTCCCCCATTATAAAAATTCCACCCTCCAAAAAATTCCACCACCAAAATTTTAATTCCCAATTAAAATAAAAACTTTAATAAATTCCAGAATGTCGACATAAAAACAACAAAGAACTGTTAAAAATTCATCACATTTAATTCCACACCATAAAATTCCAAAAATTCCAATTCCATCCATATAAAAAAACTTTAACAATACACTCTTAAATTCAAGCAACTTTAACCATCATAAATTTTTCAAATATTCACTTTAAATTCCCCCACCATACTGTATTTAAAGCGACAAATTCCAGGCGGCTTTGGCAATACCGCAGTACAAGAAGCACTTCCCTCACCAACTTTTCCAGCTCCCTATCCTCCCACCGTCTGGAGAAGTCCCACGCCCTTTAAATAATTAAATCCATCCCCACCCACAATAATTCCACGGGAGATAGGGGAGATGTAGGCCTCCTCACTATTTCCCTCAGGAGTCCCACACTACTTTAAAAAAATTCCATTCCAAATTCCACATCCAAAATAAATTCCATCCTTTCCATCAATACGTTAAATTCTCCAAAAATTTCCAAATTAATTCCCAGAAATTCCAGCCCCTTTGGCCGGGGAAACTAGTTAAATTAATTGAAATTTCGCATTTCCCACCCACCGGGTAACTTTAAAAAATTCCATCCACCGTGGGCCGTTCTATGCAAATCAATCACCAAAACCAACCCCATAGGTCGAATCATCGAATCCAACTCAATCAAACCCCAAACGTCAAAATGTTGAATGAATGCACATGACCATATACCAACATGTGCTGGCCAAATGCATGCTTTGCACCCATGAAGCTCGAGTGACCAAGTACCATGTGCTCTGCAGCTGCACATGCTGCTGCGGGCTGCAAAGCAAGGATGACCAATAGGGATTACCTACCAGCTTTCTTCTGCTTCTTTTCCCTTCACGTGCTTGAAAGACCTCTGTTCTGGCAGTGCTGCAAAAGCTGCACCCCATGAAGCCTGACAAAATTCACAAAAAATCACAAAATCACATAAATCACAATCCACATCACAGCCCACTCGAACCAGCTGACCAAACATCTACCCGACCACGGGCCAGACACCCCCGAAGGCCCCCACCCACCCTCCTCCTACCCCGCTCCCACCTCCCCCGCCTATACCTCCCAGCCTCTAGCCAACTCGAATCCCCTCCGCTCAGAACCGCAGGTGCCCCGGACGACTCCCACTCCTCTACCCGACTCCCCCATGACTAAGAGGGACCTCCAACCAAGCCCCAGAGTAACCTCCCCCACCTCCCCACACACCAAAAGGCCCCATACCCCCTCGGGCTCCAGGTAAGGGGCTCGAAGGTTCATAACTTCCGCTCCCCAAGAATCACCGGGGCGGCCGCTTCCCTCTACCAGCGGCAGTGCTCCAACAATTGCCCGAGCCACGCGGAGCGGCCACAACCGATCCCGCGACGAAGCCCAGTAGGCCCAAACACACCGGTGGCCTCACACCTCACCACTCCAAAACCTGCCCTCACTAGAATATTCAATATAGCCTTCCAAATCTTCTGGAGTATAACAATTAAACTGCAGATTTATGTAACAGAAAGTACCCCTTAACTTGAATATTATCCTAAAATTCTAGAAACTACCGTATATGTTGACTATTTCCAATAGTATTTTGAGTTCATTTCCTCCCCAACTGCCGTCCAAATTAATTGCGCTGCGGCGCCGCCATTTGAGAAGTCTACTTCCGTGTTTGTTTCCGCATGAAACAAAAAATGTTTTCCAGAATGTGGGGCGACTAACCGAGTTACGTATGCCCAGTAAAATAAATTATAGTAGTGGTACTTTTTATTATAAAAATGGAACCTTCTCCAGCCCGTGGTATAGTATCTATCACCTCTATCCAATCACATAGTGGATTAATGATGATGTCATTTGGGAAATACCAGCATAACAACATGTGCGGCCGGCCCGCAGCTTGGTCACATTTACGTGCATACCTATGTATGCATTGGTACATGGTCATTCAATGTGTCAACGCAAGTGTGTGAGGAAGGGATCCGCAGCCAAAGTTGAAACACGGTTCTTGTGCACAGCTGTGGTGCATTATTTATGTAATACACACACAACACGCACATCGTACTCTGGTACTGAACATGGAATCATAATTAACAAGATAGTAATCAAAATGGGCAAGCAAGTAGATTGTTTGTTGAAAATTCATTTTTTTTTTTTGAGGCGATACTTCGTCATTTTGCCCCGGTTTTGTGTGTTGCCTTATGTCGATTCGGAGAAAATATGGCGACTTGTCGCAATATGGCTTGTCGCGACACGGGGGACTGTCGACGAAAAGCGACACCAAAAGCGCTATTAGACCAAATGGGATTTTAGACCAAATGGCAATTATAAACCTTTTTCAACCTATACCCACACGTCAGTTATATTTTAAAGAAGGAACGGTCCATTCCTGAGGGTGACTAACCAACATAACCTGGGTTGTACAGTTAGACTCAAGAGAAAATTTGCCTAAGTTTCCAACAAATGCGCTGCGACAAAATGCACAACAGTCCATTAAGATTGTAAAAAAGTCCCGTATGTCCTGTACTAAAGCACAACCTGCAGTATCGCAACAGTACATGGCGCAAGTTTATAGAATCAAATACCAATTCAAAAATAAATATGGAGAGATTGGGCAGCCCTGACAAAAAATTGCCTTTGGCCTGATATCGATAGATTCAGTCAAAAAGCCATTGTTAACATGTAATTTTCTACAAGAGTAAATGGTTTTCAATCCAGGATATAAATTGATCCCAAAATTAAAATATTTCAAAAACTTGTAACACAAAATTATGACTGACACTATCAAAAGCTTTTCAAAATATTCAAGAAGTTAGTAAAAAGGCCCAGGTATTTCATTTGATGCAGTATTATCAATAACATCTAAAATTAAGGCAAACTTATTGCCAATATTCCTGCCCTTGCTATTTTTTTGCTGAATCCTGTTTTGTAAGTAAGTGATGTTTTGTAAGTGCTGCTGGGATTTTTGAAACCAGAAAAAATAAAAACTGAAGAAAAAAAAATTAGAATCACACTTACTTTTTATTCCACAACAGGGTAGATAGCTAGCTTATCTCAGGTACCCTTAACTTACAGCCAATTGACTTTCAAGTGACATGGTCAGCACTACAACCAAGGGATGTTGGGGCTAAATTTTGACAATCCATTCAAGAAAATATTCACCAGCTAAATTTCGTCATGAAAAAAAAACAAGGTTTATTTACGTGTACAAGGGGGGAATTTGACTTCATTAATGTGTGTTCTCTACTGTCATATACATGATCACTTCCACTTGGATAGACCTTTTGACAGTACACAATAAATCTAGTTTGGATTTGAATCTAGTGGTATAGGTACTTAAAAAACAAAAATTGTCCCAACTCATTCATGCACTCAACGATGAGATTTCAGCATTTTCAAAATCCACAACTGGTAATTTTGTGTGATTAGAATAGTTATGCCTAGTAACCTCTATGAATAAGATTTTATGAAATTGTCTTTGAGCTTATACAGAGAGGGAAAAAGGCAGTGAAATTGTGAACTATCCCATTTTTGGTGTGTAGATGCAACATTTGTAGCTAGCAACAAATAGGTGCACACACTTTATACATACATCATCTAATCACAGTGCAAGCATCTAATTCGGTAACCCTGTATTTCTAGCCAGTTTACTTTCGCAAAATGAGGACTTTGCTTTGGCTGTTGTTTAGACTGCAAGGTATCATTTAACCGGAGTGCCCCTCAACATATTGTAGAGAAGATCAAATCTGGAGATTAGTGGAGATACAGTCGGGTATAATCCGCAGTTCAGGTGGGAATCCATCCAGAGCAGGTGAATACACAGTATCGGTAGAATCTGAATCAGACTGAATCCGCAGATCAGAATCCATCTGCAGATCAGATTTCCATCGTGCACGGATCAGATTGCATTCACAGTCCAGATGGAAATCCCCTGATTGAGGAAATCACCGATCAGACGGAATCCGCAGATCAGACGGAATCCGCAGATCAGACGGAATCCACAGATCAGACGGAATCCGCAGATCTGATGTGGACATCAGAGATCAGACGGAATTCGTGCAGATCAGCCGGAAATGACAGATCTGAAGGAATCCGAAGATAAGACCGAATCGCCGAGAAGACCCGAATCTGACAGATCAGACGAATATGCAGCTCAGATGGCATTGCAGATCAGACGGAATCCGCACCATCAGAAGGGAATCAAGACATCAGACGGAATCCGCAGATCAGACGGAATCTGCAGATCAGAGGAATACACAGGATTAAGGGGGCACTCTGCAGGTAGATGTAATCATCTACCCGTTCATCTCCAGATCAGTTAATCTGTTAATATGAATACTGGGGTAGTGGTTCTGAAAGTATGAAATTATAATTTAAATTTAGTTTAAAAACTTAGGGATGGGAGTAGGAGGAATAGAATCTGTTTTGCTTGTCCAAAATGTTTTTAACTAGATATTTGTAGTTTGATAGCACCAGCGTACCTGTGAATTGAATATTACACACAGTCTCCCACATTGATTACTGGACCAGGCTCAAGCCTAAAGCATGAGAAGGAGCCCATATGCATGCAAACACACGTTTCAGTAGATAAGTACCGGAACTAGTAGTAGTACATCCTAGTCCAGGGCCGACATGTTTCACGATCAAATTACAACACTAATGCAATTAGCCTTTTTGAAAGGTTTCCAAAAACAACCCCTGTGACATCCGCAAAGCTGAGCTGCGGTTTTTAAGAAAATTGACATCTCAACCGCAAGTGCATGTTAACTTCTCCCAAAACTACTTTTAAGTATATCTTCCTCTCATGATAAACATCTTGGCTCAAAATTTGTCTGTTCTTTCATCGATTTAGTTTCAGTTGTAGTATCATGCACGGACTCATCAAGCTTTCAGTAATTTACATGCATGAGCGTGAATGTACAGGTTTTCAAGCGTGAAAAAGATATCATGCAAAAATAACAAGACCACTGAAAATGACGGATTCTCTTGGCAACCACAACTTACTGTTTTAACAGACCTCTCAATCATCCTAGTGATAGGAAACTGTAAAACCATTTGTTTGGATAGCAATTCAACACGTTTAGTACATGTTTGGCAAGCGCTTCAAAAAAAAACATGCCAGAAAAGTTCACCGCATAAACTTTCCTGCATTGTATTAAACAAAAACGAAAGATAAAGTGTATTTTTTTTAAAAAAAAAATTGGTCTGTCTCATGCCATGACCTCTATAATCATAACAATAGGGGGAAAAGGAGATGTAGGGATTGGCCCCCATGGCCCATGACTAGGTTGCAAAGATAGGGAAGGTTTCGGTCATGGACTTCTCTGACGGGTTTATTGAAGTGCCTAATAATCGTAGTCTAATCCGCCGATTTTGGCAGCGGGACAACCATTCTTGTTGAATTATATGCAATGTATAGGATAGACTTGAGCTAAGCTGTCCTTGCACAAATATGTTAACTATTGTGGCATTTGCTAGATGGGGTGTGAATCAATTTTAGCATGCTGTTAGTTCAAGTTCCGTGACAACAGTTCAATGTTGTGCTATATGTATGGCACTCGTTGAACCCGAACACATTTACACTCTGGGTAAATTCATCCAAAATCAAAGACTAAGCCGAGGGTTTTGGCAAGATTGACAGAGAAAAGAACGGGTGGATAAAGAAGGGGGAGGAGGGTTTTTTTTTAAAATCAATCCAAATTTGTCGGGCTGGGGGGGGGGGTAGGGGTACTTCGCTATGACCATGGTACAGGTGTATGGCTAGCCTTTCAAACCCACGAGGAATGCGGTGACAGAAAATAGGGGGTCCTGGGTGGGAGAGACAGCCAAATGCCTCTAAACTGGGGAGGGGGGGGTACTAGCATATGAAATGTAATGCTGCACTTTCAAAATCAGGGTGACATCCTTTTGGTAACCAGAGGCCATGAAAAAATTAGGGTTTTTTTGGCTTCAGAGAGACCCAATTCCTTTTAAATAGGGGTTTTGGGTGACAAAATTTGCTGAATTTTCCATAACAAGTAGTGTTTGGGTGACATATCTGCCAAAATTTTTAAATAGTAGTCTTTGGCAGGAATCTGAATTTTTTTCCAAAATAGGAGTCTTTGGGATGTAAGTGGTAAAATTCTGAAACAAATATGGAGTCTTTGTGTGTGACAAACGATCATAAAAATGGGGTCTTAGCATCCTTATGAGTGCTTCAAATTTGAAGTGCCTCCCCAGTTACCTTTGTCATTCAACTCTTTTCAAACATAAGTTCCTACTCTTAATCCTCTCCATACCTAACCCTAAACTCTTGCCCTAGCAATTCCGCAACTCTCTGATCGTTTCATAACAGCATTTCTGATTGGGCAATACATAACATATCATTTCAGACAGGCCAGATGGCTTAATAGTTCAGCTTCTTAAATTGTTCAGTTTAAGGTGGAAACGGGGAACATGATCCATTCTTTTAACACTTCCATTCTACAAGTATTGTGTGGAGATATTGCTCCATAACCCATGCATGGTTGTTACTAGATTACTGGAGTAATCTTAACTCACTACTAATGTCATGTTCCAATTTAGAGTGAATAGATTATAGCCCTATTCAGCCCTACCACCATTATTACCATTTTGCCTGATGGGCAACAAATCACACAAGTTACATTTTGACCAATCGAAGGTCTCCACTAATCCTAATAAATCCACCCTAAAATTAGGACCAAAATAAAGGCAGATGAATAATGGAGTTGCCAACGGAAGTGGATATTGGGGAGGGGGAAGTAATATGATGTTGGGTCGGTATCAGCATTATACTGCTTTGTACTTTAATTACATTGAACAGTGTGCATACAAAGATAAACCATCTTATCCGAGAAGCCTGGGGTAATACGCCAGACTTGGCATGGAGAAGTGATGAGTCTTGATATGGAGGCTGGGCTGCTTATGCAGCCAAGTCTGACCAACAACGCAGCAAGTAGTCCAAAACGTCTGAAACTACGTGTGAAACCACTAGTACCCGACTAAGTACGTTCCACAAGGTTCAATTTCAACATTCACCCAAGTAAAGCTGAGTGCGAAACATTCGGCTGAAAGCCGTTAGGGTCTCTTTCTGAGCTCATTTACATACCTCCTTAGATAGGAGGTATATTTCATTTGCTAACATTGTCTGCGAAATTGTTTGCATGGTGAGTTGTAATCTAAAACCAATGTTTACCATGAGGGTGGTTACCACACTATAAAACTTTCTTCATGTGGCTTTCTGTTCCGTGTATAATCAGAACTATATACCCTATAAGACCACGGAATCTCACAAAAGACCACAGATATGTGTGGAAAAATGCACTAAGTCCCGGATGAAGCGAGATGACGTCATCATATGAACACACCTCTTGCGAACGAAATCGTGGGGCCAGCAAACACATTGTAGCGTGGTATCCCTGATCATGGGACTGGGACCCCTGGTTTGAATAGACCCGAAAATTTGGATTTTTCTTTTCCTCTCTTCTGTCATTCCTTCACAAAAGCAACCTAATGGGATAAAATATGATACTCTACTTCTAGTCAATACTTCCATATGGACAATTACTGCAAACAGCTATGGGATGGAGATTTGTAGCTTTCAAACATTGCCATTTCCTTTCTTTTAGTCAATTTGTCATTAAAAACCCTTAAAGGAAATATGTTCAAGATTCGGAATAGTTGGAAAATTTGGTATGGATGGAAGCTTAAGTAACGTAGATTACATATAAAATCAAAAATAAGTTGAAAATTGTCACATTTTGTTGAGTATTTTGCCCTTTTTAATTTTCCGCCCAATAGCTTCTCGAAAACGATTCTGACAAATCCACATCGCAGGCAAATGGTGAGTCAAAGTGATGACCATCCATAATTTACGTCGTTGTGACCCATCAATCGAGTGTTGCCATCTTTTTTTTCAATAAGAACAAAACACAACGAAATGAAACAAAATATGTCATCTGGGGTAAACTTATTAAAATTTCATTATTACTTTCATTAATCCCATAAATATTACAGTGTCAGGCAATAACAATTCGAGTCAACACCAATGTTTGGGTCATAACTTTGAAGTCACGAGGAGAGCAAAATTGGGCGCTTTGATCAATGAAGCATGACGAAAAATCCGCCCGTTTCTTCGTATGTCAAAAAAGCAAAAATTTAAAATGCTTCTATTTGTTAATTTTACATCAATGTTATTATTTTTTCGGGAATTTGTGATGAGTACATATATTTATGAATGTAAGTCAAAACTGAGCTTGACA
>JAMKCH010040178.1:0-13029 GCA_023653785.1 Ophioderma brevispina
TTGACTTGAATCGTTCCCCACACTTCCTTTTCAAACACTTCAGTTTCAGTTTCAAATTATTTAATCGGTTGCTTAATTGTTCCGAACGGTTTGCCTTTTCTCTTTCGTCCTTACATTTTCCATTAGGGTACATGCGTGTGTGTCTCTCCATATCCACGGCAGTGGTAAACATCAAATGGCAGTACGAACACACAGTATGATTCATACGAGGTGGCGGTTTATAGGAAGGCGAATGACTTTTGGCATGCCTGTCCAGACCAGCCTTGCTGGCATAAGACGCAGCACAAACAGAACACTTGAAAGACTTTCTCATGATCTTGGCATGAGTTGCCAGGTGCTGATCCAACGCGCAACTCGTCTTGAACAGTTTATAACAATACCTACACTTAAACTTGCGAAAAACTTTCTGAAGTCGATTCTCAGATGGTTCTGTTTGATGTGATTTGATGTGCAATTTGATGGCATTTTCTGTGTTACATGTCATCAAGCAAACCCGACATTGATAGCTGTCGGTGATCAAGTCATACGCAAAGTCACCCCGATGACGTTTGTCAATGTGGTCACTTAATGCCTTAGAATCGTCGCATTCAATTGCACAGTATCGACATCTGATGCTCTGAACTGACATATTTTTTGAATTCTGAAAGTCGACAGGTTTGAATGCTTGCTGTCGGCTGAGTAAGATACATCCAAAAGTTTCTCACCAGTACTTTTCTGCAAGTTGTCCTAGTCAAGGCGAGCTTCCGCCGTTCTGGTGTATCATACCTGCAAAGCGGAAACATATTTGTAAAAAATATAGTGTCTTTTAATATGTGAAATATGAACAAATAAACAATACAAAGTGGCTGCTCATATGCTAATGCATGCTCAGTGAAAAAAAATCACACAGACAAAATGGGGAGGGGTTACACGACCCACCCCTCCCCGGCAGACATTAGAGGATTGATCCCTGGTCCTGTTTTTCTAGGCAATTCCGATAGAGCCACATGGAATACTAGTATTTAGTAAATCATAAAAAAGGCAGTTATTTGTGGATCTCATTAAGCTGCCTATAGGTTTATGCATTTTTCGTTTTATAAGGCTATATTATATATCAGAATATTGTCTCGGGGTTCTGACATAGGCTTACGCTCTTTTGTTTACTGTTTAGTATATATCTATAGATTTATAAATACCGTGAAATATTGTCGAAATGTCTTATTTTCAACATTTCAGTTGATTTTACGTTTTGGTGTTTGAAGCAAATGTTTGTAAATTGCAAAGCCCTATATATAGGCCACTGTATTCTGCTGCACAAACAAAACAGATTTTTAGAATTTGAACACTTATTTACACCACGTTTCTAAACACTTTGTCAAAATATGTTTAATATAATCTAAACACCTTGTAGCTAACCATGTTCAAATCAAAACATGTTTTGAGGTATTTGACACCAAGTGTTTAGGCATTTGATGCCAAGTGTTTAAAAGTTTGACATGTTTAAAACTTTAAACACTTCTTTGCACCAGGTTTCTAAATACTTTTTATAGTGTATTTGCTGTCGAATAGGCCTACATAAAAATATTTAGCCCCATGAGAACTACCTGCCAATAGGCTGCAATGAAGGCTATATTAATTATTGAGCCAATCGAGCACTATGACTATGAACTACCGTGGTATGGTGGTAGGGCTGATGAGGATTAGTTTAAATATTTAGAAAATATATTTCAATTAGTTTCCCAAGTGGTATAACATGTAATGCCCAAGGAATTCAAAAGCCTGATTTAAAAAAAAAAAAAAAAAGAAATCGAATATGTACGCAATAAGTTGACACTCTGGTTTACTCAGTCTGGTGTATTATGCAACACCTAAGTTTGCCTGAGATGAAGATTTTGCAGCCAAGATCAAGTATTTATGCTCCAGAATGCCAATAGCAGTAGCCTAGTGATTTGAATATGAATTCACACTACCTACACTTTAAGTTAAACTTGAAAACACCTAAAACCATTATCAATGACTGGCCTAGTTAGGAACATCTAGGCCTACAGCATGTGGCAGCACCACCTATAACTTATTCATAATAAGCTGTCATGAGCTGTCATGATATACCACAAGTATAAAATGAGCATGCTAATTAGTGCCTATCATTAGTTGGCTAAGTCATGTAAGTAGGCCTTGGGTGTTGTATAATGGGTCTACTCAAGCCAGTACCCACTACTACAGTACTACAGTGAGTTATAGGCCTACCAATAATCATATAAGGGTGCATTAAAAAATATCTGCTTCTCGTAGCCTCCCTCCTCACTTTTTGCAATATTGTCAAACTTTTTTTAAATCAAGAAATAGGCCTAATAAAGTAAAACCAGTCACGTTCATGTGATTTTGGAGACTTTTACTGGGGGTCTATTCCTTGTAAACTAAAAAAAAGACTCACGGTTTTTTCTGATGCAGCTGGAACTTGGTGCTGATATATATTATATGTGAAAACAGCCATATTTTTGTGTCATTTAATAAAAAGATAAAAAATAATTAATTTTAATTTAAGGGGCCTAATGTAGCTTTTTTTTTTAATTCCAGGGTTTGTTGTCTATATTGAAACTTTTTATGTGTCCTACATGACCTAAGGTGACCAAATATAAGCCTAGCTGCTAAGCTAGGTTGCATCTAAATTTAAATAAACTATAGGGATAGAGCCTAGGCCTTAATCCTTAGGCTTAATCCTTCCATTCATACTTCACTGCACTGTAATGCAGTGAAAATGAATGAAGACCGCTGTGCTCAACACAGCAGCAGCGCAATAGAATTTGAAATGTGTTGCTTGTCTGCTGCTTCATTGAGTCATAGATGGTTTTTCATTTCATATCCATTTTCACTGCACTGCATTGTCTTTTTTATTGTTCCCCGGAATTTGTTATGGTTTGTAGTGAGTATGGTCCCTTTAACAAATTTGGTTCAAGCTTAGTTAGACTTAAGTTAAGGTGGGTTCATACTTCATCGGCAGACTTTAGAAACTACTTTGGCCTACACTACTATGCTTTCGAGTTTCGAACATCTTCACAACGTATGCGTATGCCTCCGGGCATTGAAAGACTGCTGACGATGCCATGGCTGATGAAGTATAGATTGAATTGCATGCCATGAGTATGACATTTAAGTCATAGACTTCATCATGCCTTAGCTTAAGGCTTAGTCTTATTATGCTTAGCCAGTAGGCCCACCCTGACAGCGTCTATAGATATACCTGCATTCAAAGCTAGCAAATATAAATTAGGGTCCGTTTGTGAAAGGAGCTATGGTCTGGCAGAATTCATAGATAGTCCGACAACGAAATAAAGCGTTCGTGAAACTACTAATGTTGTGTTAAGAGTCCACTGAATCGATTGTCCTATTGTTCACCATTGTTAGCGGACTGTGACCCGGGCCCGGGGGACTATATCTCCTGCCACATCAGCAGACTCGCTGTATAGTTAGTATCAGAAAATCAATTTTATTTTACAAAAGATTTCTCACGGGAAGTATTTTGTTTACTATAAAAGCGAGAAAAGGGGGATTCCCGATGAGTTAGTTTGCTAAGTGCAAACCTGTTTAGATTGCACAATAAGGGAAGTGGGGAATTCCCCAATGATGCTAAACTTTAGAAGCTTGTTTTGCTTTAAAAAGATCAAAACATTGCAGAATATAGGGAATTCCCCCACAAAGTTATATATATGAAGTGATGTAATTTAGATTGTTAAATCTGATTGATGGTGGCAAGGTCATGTTTATCGCATGATGATGATGTACAGATTATTGTTAGAAAGGGGAATCTATCTGTGATTAGTTAAATACTATCACTGAAGGACTCTCTGCCAGCATCCACTAGCATAAACAAGTAGCTAGAAGAAGCTGTTTTTACTCTGCATTGAGGGGCAGACCTGTAAAGTGCCTGGATATATAATTCCATGGAGGAGAGTTTGTAATTATTCTACTGTCGTCTTTGTAAGCCGAAAGTGCTGGGACTCAAAATAGAATTCAAATTGTGTGACAGATAGAAATCGTGGTGATTATCTTGGACTGATATACTGTGGAATATTTTCGTCGAGGGACTTAATTTAAATAACCTTTTCGTTTAACTGCTGGCCAAGATTACCTTCAGGACTGAGAAGATTCCCTGGAATACATTACCTGAGGAGTTTTGTATGAACTGTGCGCTGTCCATTTTGGAGTCTCGCTGTGAGGACATCTCATCGGTGAACTGCAACCTTCTTGTGGAGATTATGATGGAACATTTCTTGTTTACAATTAGTATAACAGTAACTAATATATTGAGTGTAATTTTATGTAAAGTTGTTTTGGACAATACCAATTTTGCAAACCAATCAAATAAGTCATTAAAACTGTTTATTATATTAATTTAAAGATCATTGTGTCACAAGCCATTTATTTTGTGTTTGAAAAAGGTATTTCTGACTATAGACGTCTACGAGACGTCATAACACTCTAAACAAAATTTGTGCTCGGCATGGGTTACAGTTCATTGTATCCCCACGACTAGTGTCGTGCTTTTCGATTGCATGCCTCTATTCTTTTCTTCTTGTACCTTGGCTTCAAATTGCTACTAGAAACCAATACTTGTGTCGATTGCAGCCAAATTTGAGTGTACATAATTTTGGGGGTCAAAGGTCCGTGTTGCCGCGATAAGGGGCATTCGCGGACTCTGTTAATCCTTCGCCTGCCACCGATAAACTGCCATGACCCGCCCGATGTTTCAGAAGAACACTGACTAGCCCCTTATGTGTGATACACAACAGTTTTGGGTCAAAGGTCACGTGGGCCGATTAAACAGGGGCATTCGTCGGGAACTCTATAAAATCATCCTTCTGTCTGCCATCAAAATCAGTGCTATGGGGGCCACCAGGATTTGTCAGAAGAACAACTTACTCAGGGTCCTTGTGGTGGTATACACAGATTCCGGGTCCAAAGGTCACGTGGCCCGATTAAAAAGGTGCACTTCCGTTTGAACTTTACGGTAGGAAGGCCCTTATTAACACATAATCAATGCTATACCACCCGATGTGTCAGAACCCTGATCCAAGGCCATTTTATGGGGTGTAACACGTGGGGCGTTTAAATAGGGGCATTCACCGAATTGTCCTATCAAATCCTTCTTCTTCTGGCATAAATATTGTAAGGGCAACCAAGATGCTGTCAGAATAGCCACCCGACCGCAGACCCTTATGGGTTGTTCACGTCACGCTTCAAGTCACGTGACCGATTAAAAGGGCATTCTTTTGAAATCCTATAATTCCTTAATCCATAAATTCCTATAATCACTAGACTTGTTAGAAGAAACACTACCCTAGCTAAAGGCCCGTATGGTGCCGTAAATAGCTTGGGGCAGTCAAAGGTCGTCAGTGGTCGGCAAATTGCCACCGCATGATATAACTTCGTGCTTTCAAAGCACATCATGTAAGTTTGTTGTTGGTGTTTTAAGGTCCCAAATTTTCGAAAAACTTGAAAGTGAAAGTCCCACTTTAAAAAAAAAAAAAGTCGAAAAAGGGCTATATTTTACTCTCTAATGTAAAAAGAGGAAAACGAGTGAATCTTAATTCACACGAAAAAGAGTGTAAACCACTCAAAAATAGATAGTTGCATGTTTGGTTAATCCCGCCAAAACAGAGAATCACTGGAACTTTTCACTCCAAAAAGAGTGAGAGAGAACACTCACAGGACAACACTTCCATGCTTTTTGTTTGGTTTGTTTTGATTCGTTTTTTTTCCTGTACAATGGAGTGATTAAACTGAATTCGGGGAAGGAAATAAATCTCCGAACTTTATGCTTTATGAGTGGTGACAGTGCAGATACGTATACAAAGCTAATTGTTTCTTTCATTTCTCGTTTTCGAACTGATAGAGACAGACTCTTGAACAGTTTCACTACTAAATTTTAGGGATTAAAAAAATCCTTTGAGAGATGGTAGTTAGGGACCAATCAAAACAGATTTAAAATTAAATCCTATTTGCCTTAGATTAAATCACATTAGATTTGAATTCAAATCTAATGTGGATATTGTTAATGCAATAGAGATTAATTTTAAATCCTAAGAATAAACATTGATTGGATACATGGTCACTAACTACAATCTAAGGATTAACTTTTAAGAGGGTGTGCACCCCCCCCCCCCTTTGCAATACAGAATTACGAATTGTATTTTTTTCCATGATGTCCTTAATAAAAATTGAAGAAATCCATTCATACAATTATTTGGAAAGACTTACATATGTTCCCCCCTCGTATATATTTACATGATACAAAATTAATTTTAATTTTGGCCTTGTTTGATCAAAAACGGAATAAACAGCTAAAATAATAACATTTTATGTTGCATGTAAATATATGAGAGGGGTACATATGGAAGTCTTGCCAATTATTTCAATTCAGCGGGATCCTTCCCGGGATTATCGTGTTGGTGATATAAATCCGCCCATTGGGCTACAAATCAACAGATTCCAAAGCTGGGTTATATGAATATTCAACATTCGCTCATAAGAAATATAAACATAAATGATTTAAAATTGATCATGCTAGGTTTGCGTCATGATCCCTTTTTTTCAAGTCTGAGCCTTTTCAACCCTTTTAGATCTACATTGGTTTTGTTTTGCGGAATGAAGACGCGAGGAGCCGTGCACTGTAAATATGTACCATGCATTCTTCAAGTTTTCACAGATAAACCTTATGCAAATAGCTACAAATGGGGCGGCAGGGCCTACGGGGATGATTCGCTCCACCCGGCCGCTCCAATGACCGGGGGGTTCTTATAGTGAAAAGTGGGTACGGGAATGGTCGCCGAGAAGGTTTTAATTTTTCAAAGTGCTTTTGTTTTGGAAACAATTGAGTGGTCCCCTTTTTCTGAAATTTCTTGGTATAAGAAAGGGTTACAGGTATTTTCCAGTGGTCAATCAGGTATGAAGAATGCAGTGGCGTAGCCAGGTGGGGGCAGAGTGCCCCCTCTGAAAGAAAAATTGAGAGGAAATCGGGAAATAAAGACTGATATTCATGTTAAATCAGCTCTTTTTCGGACTCTTTTGCTCTGCGACCGGGAAATTTTTGCTTGTGATCGGGACATTTGTTGCACCTACCGGGAAATTTCCCCCTTGGAACCACCGGGCTGGCTACGCGCCTGGAAGAATGCATGCAAATTACAAGTGTGAAAAATAGTGCTGCCAGAATGACTCAAAATACATTTAAGTTTTCTCTCAGCCTATGGGCTTCACCCCAAACCCTCTACCAAAGCATGTTTTGCACTAAGTTCGGCCTCAAGAGTAGGCCATTTTGTGGCCCTTTTCTTTAAAATCCTCTTCTGATTATGGAAACTATTCATACTCCACTCACAATCCCGGGCTCACAATATGTACTTAGTCCATCTAGAAGGACCCCCGTTCTCCCACTGACCTAGCCAACCGAGCGCTTCGTGCTCGGCGCCTCGGTGGCTAGGTCACAGGGGGATGGACACAGGGAGGAACGAGGGTCCTTCTAGATGGACTATATGTACTGTAAAGTGGATGTCAAGATGTCATTAGCACATCAGGATATAGAAGGGTTGCTAAGTTAATGGCACTGACAGATAGAGACGGATGCTTCAATAACTTTAGGTATAAGGATGGTTGCAAATCTGTTTCATTTTTGGTATATTTTCGGATATGTAGTTTCAAACCTCCGGCTGTACATTCCTACCCAAACCAAAAGTGAGACCCCCACCCCGTGCAATGGGTCATTTTTTTTCTTAAAAAATCCGTAGACATGGGTTGTTTTTTCATAAGAAATCCTTAAATATGGGTCCCATTTTCCCAAAACTGCCTCAAAACATTGTCAAAAAGTCAACATTTTATGGGGCTCGAAAAAAGTTTAAAAATGGGTGTATAGATTTGAAGCAAAATCCTTAGAAATGGGTATATGCCTACGTTTTTCTACCAAATGACCCTTAAAAATGGGTATAGGTTTGCGACTCATCAGTTGCACATCCCAGACCAAACCAAATCTGAGCTGTTTCTTTATGGGGAAGATGGGTGTAATCTTGGAGGTGTAAACGAGCGGTCATTATCGCTATACCAGGGGGAATATAGAGCCGGGAATGGAGGAATTCAACCTTTTTTGGCGAAAATTTTCGCATTACCCCTTATATGCTTAGGCTTCCGTTCAAAAATTTCGCATTCTCCCTGATTTTGTGAATTGTCTCCATTTATTTTTCATGCTCCCCCTGTCAGCTCCATGAAATATTTCTTTTATTTTCTTTTTATTTTCCAAATCTTTATTTCCAAATCACTTAAACATACAGAATTGTCAAACAAATAAGTATAGCGTTTCGACTATCTGCAATGTGTAATTACCAAGTTACATCATTAGTATACTACCCCATCATCCCCACAGGATGGGATTGATTCGCCGTGGTACAGCTTTTTTGATGGTCTGGCTCATCCATATTATATGGTAAAGGTGTGCGAGTTTGCAATCAATCTAACGATCGATGGGACCGATTATAAAAATCAACCACGAACCTACAAAACATGTCATACCCATCACCATCACACTGCCTATAAAAACTTTTTTTTTTGTGAATGTGATTATGGAAAGCTTTAATTTGGGATGATCTCGTCAGCATAATTCAAGATAAACATGACATTTGATTTTTCTATTTCAAACTACGATGTTTGGGGTTTTAAGGATAACTTTCTCACCTCTCTATTTGTGTGTGTCAAATATTACCTTTATATTTGGAAGTATCAAAGTAAGAAGCCCATAGGGCCGTCCCTATAGATGATGTGACCTATGACGTCACTTGTTGACATTCAGGACGCCCTCTGTTGTTTTCTGCACTGCCAAAATATTACCGTAAGTTTCTGTGCGACCACATAAAATCGGGTTATAAAATAAATTACTTGCAGATCGTTCCTGATCTAAATGGGTCACAAAATGCAGCTGGTAGCATTAGCTTATTATGCTTGATAAGAAAGTTAGTATTATTTAATTTGAAACAAAAGTTACAGCAAAAAACAGAATTTCCCCATGCAAAGTATAGGTGCTTTGCCTGCCAGTTTCTCTCTTACACCAACAGGGGGCGCCATAAACATAAACAAATGTCACATCATCTATAGAGGGGTGGGGTAGGGTGCAGGTGTGATTTATAATGAGGAACGTTTCAAATTCATCCGTTCTCATGAAAATTATAGAGGACGTCCTGCATTCCTTATCCAGCGATGTCCTTTGTCTATGAAGTCAGACGACGACGGCCAAGAAGTCCCAAATTTTGACGTTGCCATTGTTTTGATATAATAAAGCACGAAATTATGATATAATATGATGTGCAAATGTTACCAAGCAAAGAGTGTGAGTTGGGGAGTCAACCCCCGTAGGACTATTTTTGGTCTTGACATCCTGGTAACATCTCTGAAATGATCAGATTCTAATTTACTTTTACGCACACGTAAAAATATTACCTACGCTCAATATAATTATTAGGCATTTACACATGAGCATATCGAATTTCTGGTGTATTCTTTCTTACCCTCAGTCTACTCGTTTTCTCTCTCTCTCTTCTCCTTTATCTCTCAAGATTTTTTCCTTTTTTTCATATTTTCTAGGCTAATAGATTGTGAGGAAACCGCATAATTTTAAAGGATGGTGTAAATAATAGCAAGTTTTTATTGCAAACAGCAAAACATATTACAAGATTAAAAAAATTGATTATACAGCAATAATCCTGTCGATCTGATTACATCCGACAAATTATGCTTAATAACTTAAACCTGCCTATAATGATACATCTTAAAGTTAAATACTACCATCTCCAAATTTTAAATTACTCGCAAAGAATTTTGAAATTCAAACTTGAATAGTAATACAAATTCATAAAGGATTAATAGTAAATGTAATTTGAAAATACATGAAATCCATAACAATTTGGGAGTAAATTTCAAAACTTATAAATCATGTGGGACCAGGGAGGGCGCCCGCCCGGGCACCGTCTTGATGGGGCCGCCAAATCGACCGTTTGGCGCCCCTTCCCTTAGATCAATTCTTCGCCCTCTCTCCAAACGGTGAAAATCAAAATTTCTGCGCACTTTGAACAAGACATTTGTAAGATAGTTTTAAGACCGAAATTCAACAATCAACCTAAAATTAAAAAAAAACAATTACAAGTGTAATTTTTTTCTCGGTCCGCATTCATATTCTTCAAGAATGGGTGGGGTATGGGGCTCATTTGTATCTTAAGGACCTTGCCCACGAGCGCCATACCTACGACGCCACTGTACAAACACAAATCTGAGGAAAAATCTTCCCTCGAGATGGTCGAGAAATTAAAAAAAAATATTTGGGAGTTTGTTACGCCTGTTTATTGAAAATCGCGGGAGAGCAATTTTGAATAGAGGCTTTCGCTTAAACGTTATCGGATTCTTCCCAACCTCCGTATTATCTCGGCCGAGTCGAACGCACCGCTTTTATATCGAGCACTCAAGCCATAATTATTCATCAAGTATCATAAGGCTTACTGTATTTTGCGAAACGAAACAGAACGCCCATTGGATTACACCTTTATTCCGTTATGTACGTTTATATGCATGCACAGGCCCGTAGCCAGGAATTTATGTGGGGGGGGGGGGTGCGGATTTGCCAGAAGTGGACCTTTTGCGTGGCAACATCAATTTTTTGGCTCGCTGCGCTCGCAGGTTGACCCAAAATTTTTCGGCGTCGCATCCAAATTCTGAAGGCGGCGGGGGGGGGGGGGGTGGTGGGTGGGGGGGGGGAAGGTACATTATAGCATTGTAAAAGCGTTCACAAAACATTACAATAAAGCGTCAATGCGTTAAGTATTAATCGCTGCTTTCTTTCATTCATCTAACATACACAACCCTGAAATTGTAGACAAGCTGCAAACTTTAACACGACAAAGCGGACCTTCAACAAGACACAGCGGACCTTCAAATATCAGAAGCGACCTTTGTCATTTTTGGGGGGGGGTGGCGCGCACCCCCGCACACCCCCTGGCTACGGCCTTTGCAGGCATGACGGTAATAAATCGTGTATCCAATGGTCGTCTCATTTCGGTTTTCGCATATACAGTAAGCCTTTTTTATGTTGGTAGTTTATCCTGTTATTTTATGGCATAATCTTTCTTTCTGAGCAAAATTAAAAATATTTGGGTTTGTCTTTGCATATTTCTCCAGAGTACACAGCATTAAGTGAATTATAAATGGATACTAATTATCGTTTAATTGAATAGATAGATTACCCTCTTACCCTCTGAAAAAAAAATGTTGAATAGATTTCACCTCTTGAAAAGATATAGCCATATACTATAAATCCTGATTATAATAGACTTCTCAATTTATAAAATGGGTTTCATCTGTTGAAAGATTTGTATTACGTCCAATCAAGAGACGCATTTTATAACTGAACATTTAAAACATTTTAGGGAAAATTACGATTTATACCTTTTTTTGCATTTGCGTGGCATTTGCATGCCATGGACTTCTCACTTCACGATCTTTGAACAGAAGAAAGAAGTCTCTGCAGAGACTTCTTTCTTCTGTTCAAAGATCGTTCCTCCGATCGTTATCTGCACGGAGAGTCGGAGACCTTGTCTTTCTGTTCTTTAAAGTTCGTCGCCATAAGCAACGGACTTTCATACGTAGCGGGCCACTTACAACACACTTTCAATATAAGAATACAATAGATAATGAAAAGCTCAGTGTACGTATATATAAGTACATTAAGTGCAACGAGAGATTTCACAGATCGGTGTCCCTAAAAGAATTGAAAGTATGATTTTTTTGGTATTATTGGTAGGAACTAATACCAATGGAGTTATCTAGTAAACTAGGTTACTATGATAACTCCATGCGAATACATCGAGTTTGTTTGACTGTTCTCCCTCCATATATTAAAGTTCAGTATTTGTAAAGTGATCTTGTATGGAAACAAAAATCAACTGGAAAAACTGAAACACAATATTTTGCCCAGAACTTTCCAACCAAAAAAGATGAAAATTTCACTCGGTAAGGATTACTATATAAGGCTTACGGTATATAGAGTTGGATTGGCTACAGTCATCGTTCTATAAACCATTGAATAAGAGTTATCAGGTATCAGATTCATTCTTTTTCTCTCTGTTGATTTTCTTCTTATGCATTTTCGACTAAAATCAGTTTCCCAGAATATCTCCCCCAATCCTCGCAACGAAAAGCCTTGAGTCCGGTGTGCGTCCTCTCATGTTTATTCAAGACTCCTTTGTCTCTGCACATCTTCAGACAATACCTACATTTAAAAACTCCAACTCCTTGATGCATCCGTTCATGCCTATTGGCATCACCTTATATTTGAATTTCTGCCCAGTGGTTACATTTATGATTTCTCTTATCGGAATGGATTTTCTCATGTTTTTTTAATTCCCATGTTTTTGAAAATCGTCGACCACATTGTTTGCACTTGATTGGGTTTTTCAAATGTATCCGCTCGTGAGACACCAAGTGAGTTGCATGTGAGAATTTTTGGAAACACCCCTGGCGCTTTAACATCTAAGTACTCACCTGTGCTTTTGTCTGGGTTTAAAATATGGTTTCTGTTTTCGTGTCTTTTCAAATCAAAGTTATCTCTGCACAATCTGCCGCAAAATTTGCATATAAACTGAGAAATCCTCCGATGTTTCTTCATGTGTTCTTGTAAATCTTCCCTTGACTTGAATCGTTCCCCCACACTTCCTTTTCAAACACTTCAGTTTCAGTTTCAAATTATTTAATCGGTTGCTTAATTGTTCCGAACGGTTTGCCTTTTCTTTCTCTTTCGTCCTTACATTTTCCATTAGGGTACATGCGTGTGTGTCTCTCCATATCCACGGCAGTGGTAAACATCAAATGGCAGTACGAACACACAGTATGATTCATACGAGGTGGCTGGTTTATAGGAAGGCGAATGACTTTTGGCATGCTGTCCAGACAGCCTTGCTGGCATAAGACGCAGCACAAACAGAACACTTGAAAGACTTTCTCATGATCTTGGCATGATTGCCAGGTGCT
>JAMKCH010040179.1:0-13922 GCA_023653785.1 Ophioderma brevispina
GATTATTAAAGGCCATCTGTTTTCACCATTCCAATGGGATTTACCACAGGGTAAACATTATTTGTCCGTTCTGCTGTCGGGTTTGCTGTACAAAGCAACGATTCTCCAAACACACATAGATAACTGCTGTATTCATGGCATACCATTTAAATCTTAACAACTAAGAAATACAAAATGCCACAGGATATTCGTTTTTTAGATTTATTAAGTGGCAATAGGCATTATGATAATACGTGCAATGGTTAGCCGCAATCGCCTTCTAAACATTAATAGCAGCACAAAATCAAACTTAGTGGCGTATTCTATTTTGTTATCTCTACCTGTGGAGTTTTTGTGATAAATATGCTAACTTGAAACTAAGTGGCGCAAGTGTTGTACATGTCATACATCCTTTTTACAAGAAAAGAAATAAAATACTTAGTGACATGAAAGTCCTGGATCGGCAGTAACCGGTTTGCCTGGCATCTTTGTCCAACCCAAGGTGTATGACACAACATATAACGATTTGCTTGAGTTTCTCCTCTTTGTTGAAGATTTTATAAATAACGCATTGAAGGCAACGCTGCCATTCATTTTCATTGAACGAAGCTAGAGGAATCACAAACCTTCCTTTATTGATTAATTTCTCTACTTAACATTGGTTGTTGATCTACATTTTCATTTCAGCACACATACATTGCGTTCTTAACATCTGTTCAATGTACATGGCATCTCCGACAATTCATATTTCAACAGATAACCCTTTAGAATGAGTATTGTGTCCCTTAAAATGTTTTATTATTAGATATCATTGTAAGATATTTGTTCATACAGCATCTGCACTAAGTTAGTAGCATATCAGCTTCAGGTTCTTAGGTTATCAATTTAGTCATGCACACGATTGAACCACAATCTATCTGATGTACCGATATCATAACTGTGTAAATCCCATTTTGGAATGGATGAAAAACAGATGGTCTTTATAATCGTTTATATCTCTGGCTTGTATGGGCGGTTGTCATGGGATTTGCACAAGTTATACCAAAGAGTCTAATTAATATCCTCCATTCAAAATGAATCCAGCTTCAGCAGTTTTTGAGAGATCGGAGTTTATCTTTTGCTTTAGCACCAAAAACTTTTTTGCAGACACCCTGATTTCAAATGCTTCTAGTATTACACTAGATTGACTTCATGTCCTCATACAGTTGTTCACAGAGTGGGGTCAAAGGTCATGAAGGAGTGACTACAGGTCAGTCGCCTAACCCTGTAATGTTCCTTCTGCATGAGTTTTTTAGCGTACTAAAAAAACCAGGCTACTTGGTCACAGCATTTGGCATGTCCCAATACACATGATGCTCACGGATTTCGAATCAAAGTCATTCAGGGCTCCTTTAACCCACAAACTATTCCAAAATGCTACTAGTATTGCACGGTTAGTTGCATGTGGTTTTCTTCGATGTTGTAGAGGTTGATTGTAATTATGCTAGTTTAATACCTAATTTGACTGCATGGTATTTTCATTGAAACAATTCTGGTAAAAAAGTTGTAATTTTTTTTCTTCAAATGTTTGATCAAAATTGTAATCAATTACAAATCGCTTTAAAAATTACACGTCGACCAAGTGTCGTTCATCGCTACCATAAAACAACTAAGATGATGATACTTGCACTCACCTGAAGCAACTTAATTATTATAATGTTCACATACTATCCGACCTGAACCGAACAACAACTAAGGAAATTCTTCAAGAAAATTCACTTTGAAGGGCCTTTGCGCGCCATCATACAGCTGTCACAAGAGGGTGTTAATTGCACCAGAGGAGGGACGACCGTTTGTTGGACCAATTGTCTGAAAGCGACGCTCTGTATGCGCGTCAACTGATCGGTCTATCTTCAACAAGATATTGGACGGAAGGCGTCATAATTCTTTTTAACAGTTATTTGCGCGTTTTGAGACCGGCTGTGACAGTTGAAAACAACGTGTTTTTAAAGAAAATTCAAACCAAGTGTGACGGTGCATTTTATGAGCACCAAGAATTTAAATCATGGCAAACATTTAGGCCCCCACTGATTGTTGTAGTTCTGTATGTGTAAGGGAAGAAAATACAAAATCATATTTATTCAAGGTAGCTAGAGTTTGCCACGTAAGGATTAACCACACCGGCACACAATTACCACCACCCACCCACACAACACCCGCCACCCCCCCCCACACACACACACTATAATTAGGCCAATGGTTCAAATGATAAAAAAAATCTTCGACATTTGTCCGACCGTAAGCCGGGCGACACGAGCTGATGCGATCACGACAGTGATCCTTTAAGTATTCTCGGCTCTTTTATACGGAAGGGAAGGGAAGGGTTTGTGTTCCAATGTCTTTGAATATTCACCTTCAAAATACACACTATATGCGATATTTGTATAATGAAAAGGAAAACAAAAAAAAAAACCCACTTTTTTTAAAAGAATAAATTCTGAAAGTTTGTGCGGTAATAATAAACCATACTAGTACCGAGTGTACGTAATTGTGTTGGTCTCCAGTATGGTTAATTAACCCATAACCCCCCCCCCCCCCCCCCCCCCTTGCTATTGTCTAGCGCGATAAAGTCCGGAAAAAAGAAAGCAACTACATCTGGATACAGATCTGAGCACAGTCAACCCCCGGTTAGGGAATAAAGTGGATTTTAGAAATGTGACATATCGACTAAAGGACCCCGCATTAACGACCTTTCAAGTGATCTCAAAAATATTTGTAAAAATGTTATATTGTTTTTATGTTTTTTCTTTTTTCAATTTCAGTTCTACATCGGGACATTTTAAAACATTTGAAACCTCTCGACCCCTGCGGCCATTCTCAGAGTTAAGTGTTCAAGTGTGTCTCCCAAAAATGCCGCGAAATCTCAACATTAAGGAATTCCTGAAATTCATTGAAAATCGCTAAACTTTAATATTCTCAGAACACGGAACAATGCAAGGGTGATCTTAAAAATAATCGATTTTTTTAGTTATCTTGCATAACGTAAACAACTTTTAAGTAACGTATCCGTCGTAACGTATCTGTCGGCCTTTTTCTTAGTCGTGCGGTTCTTGATGAAAGTACGTTCTTCACCGACTTAGTTCTATACGGTATCAGGTAGTACCTTCATACTAAAGCATTGTGTAGTGTTCGACTTTATGTATCACGCCATATTGCAAGAGCGCAGCAGGAGGGACGTAACGTCTCTGTCGCCGCGTATGAACGCTAAACGGGGGATTTCTTTCATTGATAGGGATGGAATTGTAAGTTGCAAACCAGAGTTATGCAAAGCAGTAAATATAACATTGAATCTTCTCGATTTACCACATATTGGAACATAGGTATTCAGTTATTTTAGCTAATTTTGTATCCATTCGAATTATTGTAACGTAGATCTGTCTGCATATTGGGACATGCTCTCAGAGGAACTCTTGCGAACTTTAATGATCCAATATTATCATGTTTTTAACTTAACAATTAGTGCATGATAGAGGCTGATAAAAATGCCAACTGTAATCTGTGATATGCGCTCTTGGGTAACGAGCAGGGACACATTTTAAAGAACGGATTTGGGCATGGCGACATGGACCCCGAAAAAGCGAAAATTATGCATCTTTAGCCTTATTGCTGGATACTTTCTCATCGGTTACAACATCTAGTGCGGATCATTTTGAAAACATAACTCCAAAGTAGAAGTATATTCATAACATCAGTCTTAAAGCCAAAAACAAGCTTTAAACTTTGTGCATGGATGTGAGCGACACTAAAAAAAGTACTTTTGAAAACACTTTATCGGAGAATGAACCACCCTATCAAAGATAGCAAATTCTCAGCTCATCGGGGCATTTGAAAATTTGACCTTTGAACAGTTTGTCAACTTAACTGCATGGGGGGGGGGGCTCCTGGGGGCCCATTTTTGTTTGTTAGGCGGGCGTTTTTAACCCTGCAATATATTTGGTTTTATTTTTTTGTATTGTCTAACTTTCAGTTGAGCTTGCATTGGTGCAAAAAAACACCAACAAAAAAACAAAAAACAAATCCATCGCGTTTTTGCCGTAATTAGCATGGGTCCCAGGATCCCCCTATGCACTAATGGAAGTGCCATGACAAAAATTTAAACTTTTTAATAGAGTTTCGGGGATTCTGATTTCATAATGCATACCCTTGTGACATAAACAAGTAAATAATTAATCAAATATTAGAAGGTATAGTAGGCCATTGGTGTCATAATATTTTTATACATACATATGTGTTACTGTAGGGGGCCTATGGTAAAAGGATATAAGTAAACCTAAAAAATACAAAAGGCTGGAGACATTTATATTGATGCCTTATATGGTAAATAAGTTCATTCTTCACCAATTAAAGCAATCAGCAAACTTCTAGGAGAGAGAATCAGTGCCGTAGAAAATACAGAAACGAATGTGGCTTTGGGCACAATTTGCCGAATGGAAAATCATGTTTTGCCCCTAGTTTTTAACTGAACGGTTTTTTAGTTTTTATTTCTTTATTGTTGAGTTCTTGAATCATTCTAACATGTGG
Source organism: Ophioderma brevispina (assembly GCA_023653785.1). NCBI lineage: Eukaryota > Metazoa > Echinodermata > Ophiuroidea > Amphilepidida > Ophiodermatidae > Ophioderma > Ophioderma brevispina. Next base: position 4,540 of record JAMKCH010040179.1, read on the forward strand.
TGGATTGCATCTAAAAAATTCTTAAAGGAAAGTGGTTCTATAATGAATGGCCCCTGGGAGCCCCCCTTATGCACCAACGGAAGTGCAAACCCCTTATGCAGTTAAGTGTTAATATGTTTTAAAACATTTGTAATGTTATAGGGTTAATTTCAGTCAAATTCAGCTTAAGTGGGACACAACAGTTTTGGAATACGGGCCAACGCGTTTAAATAGTTTAACCATTTGGTTGCTTAACAGAAGCTTTCACACTTAAGTGCCCAAAGCTAAAAAAAACTTCGTTAGTGCCCGGGGGGGGGGGTTTTCCTAGGGACCCAACCCAGATAACCCTTTCCATGTGACTTTTTGATCATGACCACTAACACAAGTAATTGGGGGTCACGTAAGAACCACATACCCACAATAAAAATGAAAACCGAACTTTGAACTATGACCTATGGCCACTTGAAATTGTCACTCTCCGAAAAAGAGTGGTTCGTACATATCCATCCTTCCAGCAACTCAATATAAGGTTTGAACCAAAATAATTCTTATAATCTACTCTAGAATAACCAATTAAAATAATCATTGCAAAATACAGCCAAATTTATACCATCTTTATTTTCTCAGAAACATTCAAATAGAAATCACTCTTGGTTTGCCCTAGACTTACACAGTTAAGAGCAACGTGACAAAATTAAAATTGAGGTATCAGAATAAAAAAGGTATTTGATTTAAGTATTAGTATTCTAATAAGTGCCTCCTAAGGTATTATCTAAGAAAATAAATCCCAAGATTTAATTACTTAATGTTTAATAGTAAAAATCTGATTTTTTTCACTTAGTAGTCCCAAGGGGGGGTTCCTAGGGACCCAAGTAATTATTACTAATGAAGCCGTGGGCGGATGAATTTTTTTGGAGTATCAGGAGAATCGTATTCTAAATCAGACAAGTAGCAAAAACGCCTGAAAAATTTGATTGCATAACCGAGAAATCACAAAAATAAAAATGTTGGGTACTATGAGAAAACCCCCCCAGGCCCGACGCAGGGGGGGGGGGGCGGGGGGTGCGGCCCGCCACCCCCGCGATTTCCACAAAAGGGGCAAAAGTCCACTTTCTGCTGAAAATGTGAGAAAAGACCCAAAATTTCGAGCAAATTTTGACACGAAAGTCCCCATTTTGGTGAAAAAAATGTTCAAAAGGTCCTTATTTTTTTTTTTTTTCAAAAAAAGGACCACTTTAGGGGGGTTAGGTCCACTTTTACCAAAAAAACAGTCCACTTTTTCGAAAAAAAGGTCCATTTTTTGGAAGTCCCTCACCCCAAAATGAATCATGGTACACCCCTGACCCCCCCCCCCCCCCCTTGAGGCACTTAGGAGCGTATTCTCAAACGATGTCTAAAATAAACGGTGGTTAGGCCTAAATGTGGTTAGCTAAACGCACTGTTTAAAAACCGCAGGTTAAATATTTTAACAAGTCGTTTAGCGAACCACTGTATTTCACCGCCGTAAACATCATCCACCGAACTGTGACTTAATCGTCGCATATATCATACGTGTGCGGTGAACAATATTATAGCCAGACAATGTTCCGTAGTTGTAATGCAACGTTCAAAAATGTTAATTTCAAGAATGTAACGTTACGCCAAGGAGCTTTAGAATTTGTTGGAATGATGGAGGGGGGGGTGAAAAAAGCCCGAACCTATTTAAACACTGTTTATGTCGTTGTGCAGCACTTGCTATCATTCAATAATATAACAGATACAACACGAGCACTGCCCAATAGAAGCAAAGGAAAATGGACGAGAAGAATGAACTGAGGACTCGGCAAAGAAAGTAAGAGAACTTAAAGGAGGTAACAGCGTCTAACCACGAGTATCCATAGAGCTGAAAATAGCAGGCATTTGATGAAAAAGCGTGAAAGTTAAACACGACTTAAACTACCCCCGGACCAAGTCTAAGTTAACAACGTTTTAGGCATGTTTAACGATATTCGGCAATAAATTAAACAGCGTTAAAGTCTCACCATGCTTTGAGAATTGCGGTTTATTTTAGCGGGCGTTTAAATTGCGATTTAACAGCGATTAGCGTTAAACTCGTTTGAGGAGAATACGGGACTTAATTGTTAAAGAGGCACTGGCCACATTTGAAGTAATAGTGCGCCCTCACGAGTTGTCCAAAATTGATATTTTTCCATGTTGTAAGATTTTATATGCATGAAGCCAAAATCAGTGCACTTATGGGTTAACAGAAAAGATCATTGGGCCGATTCTAAAACGATGTTTAAATAACGGTGGTAAACCTTAACTGTGGTTAGCTAAATGCACAGTTTAAAACGCAAGTAAATACTTTTAAACAACTCGTTAGTCAACCACGATATTTAAACGATTTTGTACAATAAGGCTTTTCATGAGCCGGTGATCGATCGACTTTCTTTACGATCGTCGGCCATCTGTCGACTTCAAACCAGCTACCAAATTATTCTAAATACTTCGCAAACTCGTGACACACATATCGTGTTGTGCTGCCTAAATAAAACCAGCACACCACCCGTCCACTAAACTGCCAAGTTACGTAAGGGTCTATTCGCCATGTTGGATTTCCTACTCGTCAGTTCAAATTTTTAGTGGAACTAACATTCTGAGCGGAAATAAACCAAGGTGACAAATCATATACATGTAAGAAAGATCGCCATGTCTTCAGCATTAAAAAAAGTCAACTACAACCCACTGCCATAAATGCCCGTGGGCATACTTCCGGATTTTTTACAGGACGTGACCCCCCGATCTGACGTAACAAAACTTTGTTTAAATCAATGGCTCAGATTTTGGGAGTGCGAGTACTCTAAGAAAAAATTAAAATATCGAAATGATATGAAATTTTCGGGTCAATTTAGGTGATTATCACGCATATAAGATACTAAGTTTGATTCCCAGTAGAAATGTGAGCAAATATTGTGCATTTCTTGCGAGAAAATTAAAGCGAAACAACGCCGAAAATCCGTACTACAAATTGGCGAAAGTCAGGGAAGTCACGACGGACAAAAAGAACATATTTAGGCCTATGAAAATTTCCATCAACGAAAAATGCTACCGAGTAAGATCTTGATGGTACATTAGTTTGTCTGAAAAAATCTGAATTAGGCTGATAAGCGGCCTTCGCCGCTAGGTCGGAGATCTAATAGGCTCAACCAAGACCTTATTCAAAACACCCATTATTTTAAATTAAACGGTGTGGTTCTCAATCATTTATATATTACATGCAAGCACCAAACTAATAAGTATTCCGAGTGCAATATTCAAAAAGTCAGCGCCCCGCACGGACGACTGGTTTTGAATTTGGGCTTCACCCCCAAAGAGGTTCTATATAGATAGAAGAGCATGTGCTAAAACGTTAGTAATCTTTTAGAAATTCACGTCTCGCACTGTTTTGCGACCACAAAGAAAACTAGAGTACCAACAATAGAAGAATGGCTTGCCTCCGATTATTCACATACTGTGGGTGCCGCTTGCATATACATAATCGTTAGTGATACAAATTAAGTATGTGTTAAGGTGGCCAGGTGTAAGAATAGTTGTACCTGGCTCATGTGCTAAGATCTCTTTTTTTTCTCATATGCAATTGCGCGCTTAGGTGAAAAGATGTATCATTGAGGCGGTTTATTTAAATCAAGAGACTGATGTGTCATTTCAGTCGTTGTGTGCAATATGGGTAGGACAAAATTAACCACCCAATAGCACCCAACATCCAAACAACTGATATTTTGGCGGATTGTTTGTATTTAATTGACATTATGTGTGCGATACAAGCACCCAAACTGCTATTATTACGTGCAATATTCAAAAATGTCAGCGCCAAGACACGGACGACTGGTTTTTGAATTGCGTTTCACCCCCTTGGTTTGTAAACGCACATTCAAACTCCATACATGTGCATATGATTATTTCGTGCGATGGTTACATGAAAGAAGAACCAGTGTAAAGGTGTGCTCAGTCTAGAGGGCGTAACATTGCTTTGGAAAGGGGAAAAGGCCCACGCAAAATCGCCTACTCCTCAAGCCCACACCTAAATGAGCTCAGGAAAATATAAATTGATAGTAATAAGAGTTATAACTTGAATATTTAATCTTTTACGGGAGAGATGGCTGCGCACAGAGGGTGTTGAAAAAGAAATTACGCTCCCTGTCCGGACCGAACACAAAAAAACTTCGCGTTGCTTGAATAGCGCGCTTGCTAAATGAGCTAACAAGGTGGCATATGTAGGAAGCGATAGATCAAAAACTCTATAGCTATAGAATTGATCTATAGTTGCATTTGTATCTGTTCAAATATCATTTTGACAAGTGTTTTCAAAATAAATTTTCTAACAAGTGCGGTCATTACTATCGATAAATCCTATCAGAAGATGAAATTATACCAATAATTTTATCTAATATGCTAAAAATGAGTCAATCATTTTGATAATATGCACATTCGCAGGTACTTAAATGGACACATTGCAAAATGCTGTGGAAGTCGACAGCATTCGATCATGACAAATTTGACTTATATGGCTCTGTAGGAAGCCGAGAAGCCGATGAAAATGTTTATATTTATAAACAAAATATACAGATTTAATACTTATTCTGCAGTCTTGGGAATCATTGATCCTCTCCTGGTAATAATTAATCATGAAAATGCTAATGAAAAAACCGCGCGAAAAAAATATCGTTCCTCGTACCCACGAGTGCTCATGCCGCTCACCAAAGTTCGAACCCTTAAAAATCGAGCTTGTAGACTTATAACGGCAATGCGTCGTTGGCGCCGTTTCTACTGGCTGTAAATATTTCAAAGATGTATTTGTGAAAGCAGCTGTGCATTAAATCCTTCCTTCTGCGAACTTTTTTTTTTAAAAAAAAAAATGTACTAAGGCGATATTGCGCATTCGAATTAGTATTTTAAAACGGCCTATGCATAGTCTTCAAAAAACTGCGACCGATCGCAAAAGTTGATCGATCACAGGCTCAGTGTGAAAAAGGGGGCCTTAATATAATCCGCAAAATATTACTTATCTTCGCTATAGTCTTACTGCGCGTCAACAAAGTACATAATGTCAGTCAGATGTCTTCCGTAGTTAGTTTATTAAATGCTATGTGCAGGAAATTAACGTGTGTAAATTTCAGAATGTCGCGTATGCAAGTAGCTTAGAATTTGTTCAGTGATGGCAGAAAAACCCCGGGCCTATTTAAAACTGTAAAGGAGTTTTTTAAACCTTTGTAAAGAGTAGGTGTAAACACCTGACTGTATTCCCAATCCGCCCAGCCTTCAAATAGCGGTCATTTTTAGGAGCGTCCGTAATATGGATACACGCGGACCCGGATCAGCAACTAGCCTGAACATCTCCTGAAACCACCACAAAGCCCATTACCAATGACTTGTGGAATACGAGCAAACAAACCGTTTTTCCTAAAAAAAAACATCATTTTGATCACAGGTCACCACAACGCGTCTTACCTGAACTCTTTATTTATGCTATGTATACAACCTATAATCAAAAAATAAAATGATACCAAAATAAGATTATAGATATTTTAACTTTAAAAAAATAAAAAGTTTTTTTTTAATAATTTCGCTTAATTTGCAGCCCCAAATGCTTGTTTTTCGTTTTTCGGCTAGCAACATCCCCTCCACCAAAAATTGCCACCCAACCATCATTTTCTTATATCTCATATATTTATATCCTTCAAATAAAGGTGGTTGTTTTTTTGTACTGAGGGTGGGTAACTGAAAACTATAGCACTTTTCAAAGCTCGGCCGCTCCGTTAAATAAAAAAGGAAAAAATAAGGAGAACGCTGTCTAACCACGAGTACACATATCATGTAGCTGAAATAGCAGTAATTTGATGAAATCCTTAAGTTCAACACGCCTTGCACTACCCCATGACAATCTAAAGTTTAAATTATTTTAAGACATGTTAAACGATGTTCGGCTAACATTTAAACAGCGTCAGAACCAGCCCGTAGCCAGGAATTTATGTGGGGGGGGAGGGGGTGCTGATTTTTCCAGAATCGGACTTTTCGTACCAACAAACCAATTTTTTTCGGCTCGCTCCGCTCGCAGGTTTTGACCCAAAAATTTCTCAACCGTCTCCCAAATTCTGAATAGAAGGGGGGGGGGGGTGGGGGTTAGGTGGGTGACATCAACCACAGCTTCAAAAACCATCAAATAAGTCAACCTATTCGTATATATGTAATGGATTAACAGCTCTTATTTCGTATACTATCACTGACTATGCACCACATCCCCTTAAAACAACTAAATTTACACACAACTTTAACTTGCCAACGGACCTTCAACATGACAAAGCGACCTTCAACATCATAAACCCGTACCTTTTCATTTTTTTGGGGAGTGCGTCGCACCCCCGCACCCCCCCCACCCCCGCTACGGCCCTGGCGTATAAAGTTAACCATACTTTGAGAATTGGGTTTATTTTAGCTGGCTTTTAAATTGCGATGTAACCAGTGATGAACGTTAACATCGTTTGAGAATACGGCCTTTATAAAAAATATTTTTTTTAATGACTTCCGTTGACATTTTTCTTCAAACGATGGCAATGGCGTTTAAAAACAAACAAAACACGCCAGCCAGAGTTGATTCTCAAAACATTCCACTAACTCGTAATTGCGGGATGCCTTTATTCATTCTAACCTACCACCACATCCACATCCTTCACGTTGTCCTTTATTCAGTTGAGGCTGTCGAATTCACAGGTGGTGGCGGCGGCAATAATAAAAAAATCTTTCCGGTATTGCTTCAGTGGGCATTCAATGTAACGTGAGTCGACACAAAGTTCTTTGCACTCTCTGAGTACAAATTATATCAACATGAAAAGGCCCATATTTATCTTTAGTTCTTTCTGAAACTGTGAACTCGGATCCCCACATACATACAGTTTTCTGCCTCCATCTCCTCTCCCAACGAATCGACGCTGTCCAAAACTTTTCCTCTGGTGACACGATGGTTTAAATCTTATGGTGATAGTTAAGACAGTTTGATCCACTGGGCGGTCACTCCTTCAATATTTCATATCATATTTTATTAGTAGACAGTTGACAGTAGACAGTTAACAGTTAGACAGTTTGACATATTTTATTCACACCTCATCTTCCTGATATAACATTAATGACACATACAATAACAATTATGAATTATAGGTGTGTTAAACAAGGGGAGAATTGCTACAGTGTATATGCCATATACATAATGAATGCAATAACATCCAAATTTAAATCTATAATAATGATATATCCTTTATTACGTGAGTGTAATACAGTTAGATGTGGTATTTAAACACAACCGATTATAGAAAAATATTTATAACATGTTGAAATAATAATGAGTATGGGGAAGATGGTGTGGGAGGGCCATAGAATCCAAATTGAACTTTAAGATTGACCCCACACAGAAGAAAGTGGGACTTATTGTCGGCCATCAAAGGCGGGACAAAAAACAAAAAAAGAAGGGACAAACAAAAACAAAACAGGACAGGACCGGGGGTAAGGAAGTGATTGTCAATAAGGTGTATAATATCGGGGTATAAAAACATAAAAGTTGAGATGGCGACGTTAATGGGTGCTATATATATATCGGGAGGAAGTAGAGTGCAGCAGAATAAGCACAACGAACTGGGGCTTAATAGAATGGTAATAGGACAAGATGTTGGCGACAGCTACAGTGTACCGATTTAAAAAATGAAAGTATTAAAAATGTTAACGGAGTAATGAGAATGGTAGGTAAGTATGCAATGGGCAGTTATGTTAAATTAAGCGGATGATGTGTACATAAAAACAAGGAGGAAACACAAAAAGTAAGAGGATATACGTAATTAGTATTGGAAATAAGTTGCCTTTTAAATTTGATTTAAATCTATTGACTGCATTTGATGATTTTAAAATTTTGTTATTTTTTTCTTAAATTTAATCGCAAATGATGAAGAATAGATTTGAATATTTATTAAGCTTCAAGGGGTTTAATTGGAATAAAAGTGTTGGCATGTCTAGTGTTAGATTTATGAATATCTTTGTGTTTAGAAAGAAGTTTTCCAATGATGGGAAGGTTATTGTTAAAATAACGGACATGAGATTGCGTTGAAGTTAATTATATCGAATATGTTAAGTGTTTTTAATTGTGGAATAATTGGGTAGTATGAGTTAAGTAGGGAGAACCAGTACAAATACGGATTGCTAGTTTTGAAGTTTAAAAGAGTCAGCAAGGTGATTGGATTATTTGAGGTTCCAGGGACAGTGAAATAGGTTAAGTGTATTGTTCGAAATTGCCCAGGCAATTCTTACTGTATGAAATATAGGGAAAGAACAAGGGAGTATTGTATAATGTGAACAGGATATTAGGGGTAGTGTGTATTTGAGTCTTATAAGAACACCAATAATTTGGACACGTGATTTGTGATCTTGGAGATATGGGCTTCAGTTCATAGGTTGTCAATTACAACGCCTAGAAAAGTAGTGCTATTTACGGGATTAATTTAGAGTTATCAATTTGTATGTTGAGGTTAGGGGTTGTTAGACTTTTTGTTGTAGTGAATGTAGTTAGTTTTTAAATAAGTGAGAGCCTTATTTGCTTAAACCAATTTGTGACATGGACCATTTCAGTGTTGAATGTTTTTATGAGGGTATATAGGTTGGGATGAGAGAGGAAATATTCTAGTGTTCATCTGCAAATTAGAAACGAAAGAAAGAAGAGGTCAGAGGAAATGGGGGATGTCGTCACATTAGAGAAGGAAAGAAGAGGCCCGCCGAGTATAGAGCCTTTGTGAGCCTTAGCCATTCACTATTATTTATATTACAGGATGGACAATAGAACATGATTAATATATAATAATGAAGTAAAATATTACCTACTTTTATCTGTACATAAAGGTTATGGACGAAGACATTGCGAAACGCAGAGCGTGTTTTTAAACTCAATGCCCTATTCAGAGAGCAAAAAATATAAATTCCGTTAAAAGGAAGGCAAAGGGCGAGTCAAGGGAAATAGCCATGTAAAAGGTTATGGGAAGGGATAGTAAGATGACATTTTGTGGTAATTTGCAAGTTGACTTATTTGATTTTTGGACACACGTACCGAGGGCATACATGAACGTAATATTTTAAACACAGAGTGAATAAAGGGCTTCATATCCCTCTTACATTTATGATTATTAAAGGAGAAAAATGCGACCAATCAAAAGACAACATAATACACTTTATACGGGAAAACAATCAACGCTTACTTAGCCACCTAAGGTGGACCACTGCAGACTCACCAGCAGAACTGGGAAGAAACCCAATTTAGGCTATTTGCATGACGAACGGCTGTGAAGTATTATTACAGGATTCGGCAACGCACCAACGTGATCACAAAATTTTGG
>JAMKCH010040180.1:0-17756 GCA_023653785.1 Ophioderma brevispina
TGTACATCAAGCCTGCGGGGATTTCGAATGAAATTAGATACTTAATTAGCATATTTTACCCAAAAATCTCAAGGTCGAGAATCGAAGAACTTATCAACCCGCATCTTTCCACCAAGTTACATCAAACAGTAACCCTTACGGAACTCCAGATTCATCGTACACAGGAGGACAGGGCAGACAGACATGAAGCAAAGACAGACTGGGCAGGCAGAAAAGAAAAATGATTACTTAGTTTCTTCCGACCAAGTTTCAGGCGCGACGAAACAAAAACAAACTATTTGAAATAGAATGAACTAAGTTTATGAAAGAGAAAAAACAAATGTTATCAAGAGAAAACATAGTATATCTAGATAAACTTAATATATCACGAGGAAGAACAACTAAATTTCTCTAGATAAACATTTTTCTCTTGCTAAACTAAGTTTTTCTATCTAATAAAATAGTTTTCTGTCTTGGTAAACTATTGTTTTTTAGATAAACATAGTTATAGATAAGAAACTAATTTTTCTAGATAAACGCAGTTTTTCTAGATAAACAGACTTCTATCGATTAAAATTGTTGATCTAGATTAGACACGGGTTTTTCATAGATAAAACATGGGCTTTCTTCATCTTGATAAACTATATTTTTCTAACTAAACGTAGTTATATCTATGAGAGAAACTTGGTTCTAAATAAACATAATTTTTTCTATAGATAAATATTAGTATTCCTCTATTGATAAACTAAGGTTTTCTAGATAAACTAAGTCTTCTAGATAAAATTTTTTTCTAGATAAAACGCATTTTTTTCGATATCTAAGTGTATTAGATATAAACACGGTGTTTTTTTTTCTAGATAATAAAAGTGTTCTCTCCAGATTTTGTTCTAGATAATCTAAGTTTGTCTCATATCCGGGTTTTCTAGATAAAAACATAGTTTTTCTCTTAGCATATAAAGATAGTTTTCCTCTCGTGATAAAGTTTTGTTTAGATAAAACATAATTTTTTTCTAGAACACGGTTTTCCTCTTGTTGTTTTCCTAGACATAAAAACTATGTTTTTCTCCTGATAAAATCTATATTATTTTTCAGGACCAAAGGCGGTTTTTCTATCGATAAACTAAGTTGTGTATGGATAACCCCACATCACCCCTCGAGAGAAAAAAAAATTTTGAAAAACATTACACGTTTTTTGTTTCAATAGAAATCCCGAGTTATCGATAAACTAAGTTTATTTTGAAAAAAATAAGTTATAGAAAAACTAAGTTTACGGCTTAAATAAACTAAAATTTATCCCAGGGAAATACATAGTTTTTTCTAACAAAACTGTTATTACATGAGTTTATCAGGGGAAAAAAAAAAAAGGACAAAAAAGGAGAAAGGAAAAGAAAAAAAAAGGAAGACGAGGAAGGAGAAAAAACGATATTTATCTAGAAAAACTAAATTTATCTATAGATAAATTAAAATAAGTTTTTTTTGAAAACTATGCGTTATCAATTGATGAAACGTGTTTCAAATGAAAAGCAGTTTTTCTATTGTATAAACTTGTTTTTTTTTTCGAGAAAAAAACGCAAGGGTTATCAGGCCCTGGAGGTGAGTGGGGTGGCTTGGGTGGTGGGTGGTGGGGGGGGGGGGGGCATGGGCCGCCGTTGATAAGGCCCCAGGGGGAATCATGTTTTTTATTATCGAATGTGAAACTAAAGAGAAAACATTGTAAAGAGAAAGGTTGGAAGGAGGAGGAGAGAGAGAGAGGGAGAGGAGAGAGACGAAAATAAATCGCAAAATAAAATTATTGGACTTTTTAAAATCGCAATAAAAAATGATCCAAAACAAAAGAAAACAAAGAAAACAAAAATAAGAAAGACTGGGGTTTTTAAAAGTATGCTGATTTTAAGTATACCCAGAAAAGTCTGACTTTGGACTTTTTAAATAAATAAAGGCACAAAAGACCCGCATACTTAGAAAACGTTACTCAGAAAGACCGCTACTCCGAAAATTCCGAATAGTGGGCTCTTTAATAAAAACATTAAAAAAGCTATCTATTCAGAATGCCCCTTTCTCAGATGCCCGCTATTCATAAAATTCTGAATAACTGGCCTTCTGATAATGGGTTGTCTGATTAGTGGGTCTATCTTAGTAACGGGTTTCTAGCATAGGGTGTCCTTGCGCAAAACGGGTTGTTAATCAATAAGTCCGCTATCAGAAAAATATTCTGATAACGGGCCTTCTGATTTGTGGGTCTTCTGAGTAGTGGGTCTTCTGAATAATGGTTCTTTTTATAGGAAATCCATCCCTATTCAGAATTCTGAATAGCGGACCCTTCTGAGTAACGGGTTTTTCTGATAGTGGGTCTTCCGAGTAGTGGGTGTTCTGAATAAAGGGTACCCCCCTAGTATAACTACTCTATCAATATCGCCGGATTTTGTGAAAATCTCTTTGCTGCATGATGCAGTCCATGCTTCTAGCTCTTGGGTTTGTTACTCAACCTCCATATGAACCCCCATACACATACATATTAGACATCAGATGTACTATGAGAATTGCTTGGTCTATATATTGTCATCTATATTATCTGGGGCTCAATTATTTAAGTGTGCTTTAAGGATTACACATTGACAAAATGGATGTTGATACATATTAATTAGCCGCAAATTATTCCATTTTTTAGTGTCCCCGTTGTGTGTGAATTTGAAATAAGTGCTATATTTGATTTTGTTTTTCGGGGAAAATAAAGGAATGGGCAGCCTTAAATTTCTGTTGTTTCTCTAATATTGAAAAATAGAGAAAGGGGGACGTATGTATAACAATTTTAGACATTAGCCCGGGCAGGTGGCCCAAAATTGGCTTCTTGCACCACTGGTTTATTTGATCCATTAATGTACTTATGCAGTGCCCATCAGACCCGCCACCCCTGACCGACACTACACTGCAAACTGGAGTGTTTACTTTTACCCATGGTGTTAATTTTCACACCATCCCGGGTCATACGGGACCACACCCACTGGGTGTAGATTTACACCATGTAGTGTTATATTAACACCATTTTTTGGTGTTACAATGTTATGACGACACTGCTTGGTGTTATTTTACACTCACATATGGTGTTTATCATTTTTTTTAACACTGCCGGGTGTCATATTGACACTACGGATGTACTTTCCACTCTCCTGGAGTCAATACGGACCACTCCCTTCTGGTGTTAATTAACACCAAACTTTTGGTGTTAACATTTATATTTGTAACGTGTGATATTTTAGTAGCAAATATTATTTTCTTCTCTTTTGTGCGTCTATTAGAACTGCTTGCCCTCTAACAATTATAAATAGAACACCACATCATATTAAAGAAAGCTTGCAACACAGAGTGGTGTTAATCCAAATTCAACACCAGTAACTAACACCAACAAGCTTGACAAACGACTGGTGTTAAATTTTAACACCCCAGTTTTTGCCGTGTACCTGGCCACATTCATAAATCAGCTTCTTTTTCTGTGAGTTAGGGGACAATGACGTCACGGGTGGCCAAAGACAGACATTCCCAAAGCTTTTTTTTTTTTACTTTTTCTGTGTTGAACATTGGCTTAGGAAAATTTTCATCAGGATTGGGGCCCCCGCTGGCCTTCGCGAAGGGTGGAGCGCTGAACAAGGAGGTTGCTGGGGGGAAGCTTTGGAATTTGAATTTTTTGGTTCAAGTGTTAAATTAATTGGGGGGGGGGCAAGGTAACGATCCCCCCCCTCCCCCCCCCCGCATTCAAATGATTGGGTGCCAAGCCCCCCGGTTCCTAAGCCCAATCCACAACAACGCAAAATGATCCAATTTTGTCTAATTTTGTGTGAGTTCGTCTTATCTTGTGAAACACAGTGCCATCTCAAATATGATCCAAGTCCATAGAGATGTCTAGGCTTACAGGCTACAGCAGCGTAGCTTGTTTCACTTTCCGCAAGGTTCTTGTCTGTGCCTTGTTGCTCAGGGAGACCAAGACCATGTTCTATGCCTGTGTAGTGCCTGTTTCATCGCTGCGTTTCCAGGTAGCTCCACTTATGCAAGGAAACTCAGATCGTCCAATTTGTGTTGGTAGTCTACTGATGCAAAGTAATGCATTCACACGGCTTTCTAAAGCATTGACCAAACCAGAGACTCGTCTCCGTCCATTATCTCCTTCCCGTGGCTGGTGTCCCCGGCATTTGTAAATCCCGCCATTTATATAGCGAAAATTTTATTTTCACCAAACTCACAGCGCATCACAACCTAGCAAAAAAGGCGAACAGTGTTCCACTTTATCATCATCACTAACTCAGACAGGCAGTTTCGCCCATTTTTCATATCTGTCTGACGAAGGCCGAACGTCGGGATGTTCACCGGAATAATGCTTGCGGAGCGCGCGCTATGTCTCCACCCATTTTGGCGACGACCTCCACACAGTCCGCATACCTCACGATGTGACGGAGTGCCCAACGGTGATTTGTGTTGGGTGTTTCTTCCGGGTGAAGGGATTTCCTTCGTTCACGATCCTCCTTTACTGTTGGGCGCGACTAATCGTGGATTTTTACCATCAGGGAGGAGGGTTTAAGCCGGCAGTGTTGTGGCCGGGGGGACCCGGTGGGAAGATAGAGTCTCCTCTCACTTCCTTTTTTTTTTGATTTCACGAAGACGGCCAAAAAAAAAATCAAACGTTAAAAAAAAAAAAAAAAAAAAAAAAAAAAAAAAAAAAATCTGCTGAGAAAATTTCTTTAAAAAAAAATTCTAAAACAAAAAAATAAATTCTTCTAAAAAAAAAATCTCAAACAAAAAATAAAATTCTAAAAAAATTCTAAAACAAAAAAAACTTCTAAAAAAAAATCTCTAAAAAAACGAAAAAAATTTAAAAATCCAAGTAAAAAAAAAACCCCCCCCCCTTCAAATTTTAAAAACACATTTTTTTTTTAATTTCAGTTTTTTTTATTTTTTTTTCATTTTTATTTTTTATTTGTTTGGCGTCGACGGTACACCGTAGTTTCGTTTTCTGTGTTCTTCATTTTATTTACCGACTGTCACTAATAAAAATTATTAAGATCAAACTAAAATTATATTATAAAAAAATAAACACTGCTTTTGTGAAGCTATTAACGTTTATGCAGGCTTTCTAAAATAAACGACTTTATCCCCTACGAAGAAATGGTTCATCCCTATGCCTGCTGTTGTGCTTGTCCTTTTCGCGTGCTTAGCAACCGGTTTCCCTGGCCAATCCGAGTGGGAATGTTCCTTTTTTCGTGATGTTTATTTTAATTCCGTGCTTTGTGCAAGCTTCATAGTCCTTTCAATTTGTTCAAAGCGCATCTCCGTCGTCAGTGAGTAGAGTCCTCGCTTTTGATGCTCTGAAAAAAATTTGGATATAATCCGTGTTTCCTCGACATGTATTTTGGTTGATTGAGATCGGGTTTCCAAATGCATTGAGCAATATTATGCTAATGTCCTTGTTACTGAGTGTCCTACCACCCATAAGTCTATTGTATTCTCCAGTGAGTGCTGTACGCATATTTGTTTCAGACTTGTCTAATGGCCCGCGTCTCCAAGGTCACGGTTTTATCCGTACATGTTGCTTTGTCGCTAGGCACCTCTCTTAGGGGACCTCAGTTTCTTTACACCGTAGTTGCTTATTGTATCATTTGTGGACTACCTTGTCCCTCACGTCAACAAACCAGAAATTCTAGTGCTCTGTGAACATGGGGAGTAAATGGACCGTTCGAGTTACAGCGAATACCAATCCGGAGTACAAATTGGGCAGAACAACAACCGTTTGACATCAAGTTTGGGGCAAAGTCGGTTGCCGATTTTGGTTTCACGAAGTTCAGCGGGTGAGATTTTTCTTTCGTACCAGAGTGTTAACTTAGTTGCCGTTGTGGAACGGCGATATAGTCCCGCTGGAGATATAGCCCCGGGGGATTGTGGTTCCTAGGGACAGGGTCCGAAGGACCCCTGTCCCTGGAGACGCGCAAATAGCCCTAACCGGACTCAGAACGGAGCGGCCCTCGCCATGGCTTCTAGGGTCAGTAGTCTTACCCTGTGGGACCCTGTTCCTAGGAATAACAAAGTCCTTGCTTTATGTTCCAGGGTCAATAGTGGACCCCTCTCTCTAAGAAATAGTAGTCGTACTCAATATTAGTTTCTAGGTTTTTAGATAGTTTAACCGGACTATGTTTCTATCGGACTATATTCCTTTCACACCATAAAGTAACCATTGTCCCCCGCTACTGTAGTCCTGTATATCACGGATAGGTATGAATGAATACGATGTTTTAATAAGAGTGTGATAAATTGTCTACAAAACAGAAGCTTCGTCAACCCCTCGTGGTCTAGTAGGTACGCGTCTCTCTGACTTACTATATGAATGAACCAGTTCGAGTCCAGTAGAGTATTTTTTGTAATTTTTTTTTAAATGGCAAAGGTTTCACTTTTATATGTCTTTTGCATGAATTTTCGTGCGGTATGTTTGCGGATCACTATCCCTAGTTATGATTGTCCGACGGACAATTACCACTGTTCATTTCTCTTGACGAACCCCCACAACCCAAAAATTTTTCAGGATAAGTCATAAGACTATTTTTAGGTTTTAAATTTCAGTGCGGGTGCTACATCGTACCATCATTACAGGTCTTTATGTCAAATTCCAAGGTAAAGCAGTCAATGATTTACTTAACCCTAACGCCATTGATTCTCACAAAATGTACCGCTGGTGTGCTATTTGTGTGATTTTTGTTATATTTTTTTGTTACATATATGTTGATTTTTTGTAAGATTGGATTGTGAAATTTATAAAGTCACCACCACCATCCAACATCGCGCACTACACACACACATGCACCCACACACTGCACCACGCACGCGCACACAACACACCACACACACCTCAAACTAACACACCCCGCACGCACACACGCACACACGGCACACACACACAACATGCAACTCCACATTCCCACAGCTCACACATACCACACAACATGTTCACCGTCACACCACGACGGCACACATATACACGCACACGCACACACCACTGCACCAACACCAGTACACCTGCAATTTAATCACACACATAAAAAAATAGGAAAGTAAAGGCAAGCACATGCTCGATCATTCGCATATGAATTCAAAAAACATTGAACATGAAGCCCTAAGTGAAGTTGGGGTTAGAGTTAATTAGATTAAAAGTCACAAGTTGGGAGTCTTTTTATTCAAATTTGGAACTTAATGGAATGTTGCATACTTTGAAAATTTGGTCTAATATCTCTACAACATAAACACGTATTGTAATTGGTGCATACCACACGTACAACTAACCCTAATTTCAGTAGCAAATAATTATTAGATATTTAATTTCTTGAATCTATATAATAGTATTGCTTAAAGTCCAGCTTTAAACATTCACGGTTTATTTTGTATCTGAGTAAAGTGTGCAGAATCTTTCTATAGCTATTTAACTAAATTTAACATACATAAATATCATTTTTTTTTTTGTTAAAAGAGACGGTTACAAACCACGGAACCTGAATCATGAAATAGGAATTCCGCTGAAGTTTTTCACACACATTATGTGATTCTCCCAATTCTGGGATCATCTTTGTATATTTCTTTCACCCTCCATTCCCATTGCTGGTATTTATTTCTTTGTATTTTAAGTGTTCGGTATTCTAAGGCCTAATGCTTTCCTGCCTACTCCTCCCTGTTTTTTTTTTTGGTTTGTGTCATTTTATGTATTGTTTTTTTATGAAATAAATTGGAATTGAAATTGGGAATATTTTTAAAATAGAAATATATACGGCCTATTGTTTCTATGCCAATTTTTGGCACGCCGTATGTGTGTCGGCTATAATTAATTCATACGTTTATGTGACGAGTATACGAAAACTGCATTTTTTATAGCACTAACTTCTTTTAAAGGAACATTCTTCGAATGAGTATGATATGGAGCGGCGCACTGGTTCTTCAATGTGTGCAGTTTGGTGAAATTGCACTTCTGATTAAGTTCAATAACATAACACCTAAGTCATTCTTCGAATAGACTAAAGGTGACGCCTAAGTTACTATTGGAAATTAGAACGATTCCCTTTACGGGAACAGTTTCCTTGCAGACCTGCAAAGGAAAGTATCTGTCAGTGAAAGAAATATTGCATTTTTATCGGACATTCTGTGCGCAATAGCAAAAAAATTTCTCTCTTATCACGCACTTCCCGTTTTTAAAGTTGGTGTGCCTTTGGTGTTTTGTGGGGGGGTGGATAAAATGTCTTGTCTAGTTCTACATAACTCCAATATTATCCTACTAAAATTAGGGCCAATTTATCTTGGTTTTATTGGACACCTCTCGATCCTAAAAAATCTGTTTTTCAGGGTTTTTTGTTTTTGTTTATCCTAATTTTAAATTAAATGATCAAATAATAATAATAAAAAAATTAAATACAAGAATAGGTGACTGCTAATTCACCATTGTATTACATATTTTTTCTGGATGTATTGGGTTTAGTGTTATTCCTGATGCCCTAGCTATGTGGTAGTAACCCCTTGTAAGTCAAAGGTCGTTATGACACACTAAATCTTTAAGTGAAATGTTAAAACAAAGAACCATATTTTGCCAGATCTGGTTATTAATGTTTTAAGTTTGTGATGTTTATAACGGCTTCCTATAAATCTTTATTCTGTGTCCTCAATCTGTATTTATTATTTATTTTGTGTTATTATATTTCAACTTTGTTGTATTATCAGTACAGCTATTATACATTACATTTTCTTCACATTTATGGGATTGCAGGTAATATACAGATGCAGATTCAGAGACATAGAGTAGCCCTATTCCAAAAAGGGCTTACATCATAAGTTCAGCTTTCTCGAAGCTAAATTATTAAATTTGTATGCCCCTTTTGCTTCACAATACTTAATTACACTCTAACGCAATCCCAACACATGCAAGATTTCTATAATTTTTTGACCAAATTTCCTTTAAAAATTCCAAAACTTGTGAAAACAAACGATGCTCGAAATCTGTTTTCCTCTAACAAAAACATTACTTTTAAGTTGAGTGATATATTTTATTAAATTTCAATATATATAAATAATCAAATAATCACAAAATAAGTCAATACTAACATAAACAAAATAAACGTAGTGTGCCAAGTTAGCATTTTCCCTTTATCTCTGGAATTTCTGGACAGATGTATTATCAATTTTAAGCATTTTCTCTGAAGTCTCGACTCTATGTGGCAGTACCATACTTGTTCATCGGAGATATATGGGCACTATCCGATATGTTATATGCAAAACAAAAAGAATTTTAATTTATATTATTTATGATGGTTTTTTATGTTTCTTGCTTATTACATTCCTTATTATTAATTCTAACATTATTATTGATTAGCCTGTGTATTCAGGGTTCGGGGAAATTGCTATTGTTATGCACAATTACACTAATTCCGAATTAAGCACGTTTGACTCCTGTACAACTGCATTTGCCATTTTATTTGATTTATTTGGGGCTGTGTTTAGATTATATCTGAACCTTTCGGCTGTAGATAGTACCAAACTATACCTTTTCAGAATCCTTAATGTTAGACAACATAATGTGGTACACTTTCAACATATTGGGTCATTTAAAAATGTTTGAACCCCTATCCAAACTTTGTCCCTTGGCCACCACTCTCCCTTAAGGCATCATTGCAGCCCTTTAAGAATCGCGTTTCAGGGGTTCCTCTCAGGCTGTCACATATTTTATCACTCAAACCATTTGACTTGAGATGATGTTACAAATGTCTGCTATCTTCCCTGTATATGTAGTAAGTAGAATGTCGTATATTATGTAGTATAGTAGTATGTGTAGTATAGTATGTATCGTAGTATGTAGTAGTCGTATGTAGTACTAGTAGTGTTGTAGTAGTAGGCCTATAGTATATGTAGTATAGCTGTTGTAGTAGTCATGGTATTTTTGTATTAGTATGCAGTGTAGTAGTATGTTAGTAGTGTATATGTAGTATATGTAGTATAGAGTTAGTAGCATGTAGTAGTATGTGTAGTAGTATAATGTATAGTAGTGTAGTAGTATTAGTAGTAGTAGTGTATAGAGTAGTATTATAGTAGTAGTAGTATATGTATTAGTAGTAGTATATGTAGTAGTAGCAGTAGCAAGTAGAGTAGGTCAGCTTATGTGTGGGTTACAGGGTTGGGGGAAATTCGCCCTCCTTATGCACTAATTAATACTTATGTGGAATTTCGTTCCACTTAACGTTATCCTTTGTTTCAATTGTTTTTATTGGCGCTTATTTTTTTCCTGTCCAAAGAAATATGAATTAATTTATGGCAATTTTTTTAAAAATAATCCACGAACTAATAAAGATATGATTTATTAATTTCTATTAATTCATTATAGCCTAATGAATCCTTCCAATTTTCCCCTAAGTGTCATTTAAGGGTAATTATTATTATAATAATTTATTATAATAGTTTTCCAAATTTTACCTTTTGTACTTATTTGGATAGCCGACCCCATATGTAACCGCACAGTTGTACAGTCAAGAGGTCATGCAGGGTAATTTGGAACTTATTGCAACAAAATAATATACATATCATAATTTGTCACTCTACCCCTATCTGTGTCACAATGATTTAACCCGGAGCTAACAGACATTTGTAACATCTCAAGTACAAAAGGTTTGAGTGGATTACATATGTTTGACAGACTGACTGAAACCCCTGAAACGCGATTCTAAGTGTCAGAAACGTGCCATTAAGGAGATGGGGCCAGACAAATTTGTACAGGTCAAATTTTTACTTGATCCACATGTTGAAAAGGTGTACCATTTTTTTGTCTAACCACAAGGGATTCAGTAAGTAAGTACTTGGTACTATCTACACTAAGTTTAGATTATGCTAAAAACAGCCAAAATCCATAAACAGGGTCAATTTCGTTGTACAGGGTCCACATTTTAAAGTTGCTCCGATTAGATAAAAATGGGGCAAATTATTGTGTAGTTTCATAGTATTAAATAAGGAATAGTTTTGACTTCGAAAATTCTTTGTTACCGATGTAGGGGAACAGAAGGTCAACGTCCATTGCTTGAATTGCCTGACCTTGTGTTCCCCTACTTTCTTAAGCAAGCACTTTTAATTGTTTTGCATAATATTTTGGGGATTCTAGCTGGGGTTTTGACAAGTTCTGTTTTTAAATGATCTTTTACGAGGTCTTATGCATTGCTGTTTGTAGTACGTCGTTAGTCGTGCTATACTTGTTCATTCATCAAGTTTACAAAACTTTTAATTAATGCTAATCCTTTTGCATTAGTTAATTATATATCAGTTTATTCATTCTAATATTGATCCTTTGTCGCTAGTGCGTGTAATCTGTGATCATTTATCAACATATGTAACCGTTAATGATTTTGTTCTAGTTTTTTCTATTGGCCTGCTTCAGGAATTGTGCGAGTTTAGTTCGGGGCTCAATACATTTTGGTAAGTAGGGTATTCAATTAGCGTTAATGATGATGGGTCAAGCCCACGAGGTTCTATATAGATAGAGATGCAAACTTTACGTAACTTGTAGAAATTCATCGTCTCGCATGTTTTGTCCACCACAAAGAAAACATAGATTATCCAACCTAGAAAGCACTGGTTGCCTCCGCTTCTTCACATACGTGGGGTGCCGCTTTGCATATGATACACTAATCGGTAGTGATACAATTGATGTCTGTGTTAGAGGTGGCCTTTGTAATACTAGTGTACCTGGATCATTTTGCTCAGAACTCTTTTTCTCATATGCAATGCGCGCTTAGGTGAAAAGATGATTACCAATTGGGCGTTTTATTTAAATCAAGACACTGACGTGTCATTTCATGTGTTGTGTGGCCATGGGTAGGATAAAATTTAACCACCAATAGCACCCAATCAACACCTGATATTTTGGCGGATTGTTTGTATCGAATTGACATTATGTTGTGTATACAAGCACCCAACCTAATAATTATTCGTGCAATATTCAGTGTCAGCGCCCAGCACGACTACTGGTTTTGAATGGGCTTCCACCCCCTTCGGTCAAGCAGTCGCACCTTCGTCCTCAGCTTTAAGTTTATCATTAAACCATTTCATAATCCCTTTCTTCATTTGACTTTAGTAGATGGTCGTTATTAGCTTATATATGTATTTGGGAGCTACCTTGGTCCTGTCGGGAAATAACTTGTAGGTTTACACTGCTTATTTAATTTATATAATTAATTGCAATGCTCTATGAATGACTGCTTTCTCTAGTTTTTCGCTGACACAAGTATTTAGCTGGGTCTAGCAGAGTTTAACGGGACTTTACCCCGTCATATGCAGCTGCAATATGGAGCATATTGTATATTAAATAAACAAATCCTTTAATATATAATGTTTGTTGCTCTAGGCATTGAAATTTAACATTCCCATTGGCACTCACAGGTATTTTATTTAGCAGTGTCTGACGGGGTAATTGTAGAGTAACAGCTGCTTATTGAATGTCTATTTACAATAAATTAATTGGAATCATCTATAGTTGACCTTTGCCCTTGGTCTAAAGTTTAACATCCAGCTTGTCTTAAAGGTATTTTATCGGTGAGCTAGCAGTGCCAGTTAGGGATATAACTCGTGGAGCTGCTGTGTATTGAACGCTTACTTATAAGTCCATTGGCCATTGGTCGGTAGTTGGCTTCAACAGGTATTTTACTTGGTGAGCTAGCAGTGCCTGACAAGAAAATCAGATTTATTGTAGAGCAACTGCGCATGCAATGTTTAAATAAAATGAATTTCTCAATAAAATGACCATTACTCTGTAGTATAATGTTGACATTAGTTTCCGCGTTGTTTTATCTGGTAATCGTGAAGTGTCCGACATAATAGTAGTAGAGTAGTTGTGAGTTATTGTATATTGAATGTTAACATAAGAATAATTTAATACTTCATAACCGCTTGGATAGTTTTGTATTAAACGTAGCATGTTCGAATGACAGTGACTTTTGGTGCAATGTATATCATTTTATGAGCTACCTTAGGTGTTTCCCACAGTTTGTAGGGAAATGGATTTCTTTCCTGGTGACTAATCGCGCTTTAATTGAATTCATTACAAATACTAAATGAATCTCCTCTTGTAGCTCGAAAAGAATGGATTTAGGTGTGAGTGTGAATGTTCCTACCGTAGGTTTGAAGTTTAAGTCACTTTGGCTTTTCAGGCTGGGAAGCTAACAGTGTCTGACAAGGAGATGTAT
The DNA here is from genome assembly GCA_023653785.1 of Ophioderma brevispina. Taxonomy (NCBI): domain Eukaryota; kingdom Metazoa; phylum Echinodermata; class Ophiuroidea; order Amphilepidida; family Ophiodermatidae; genus Ophioderma; species Ophioderma brevispina. The sequence continues at coordinate 13,215 of JAMKCH010040180.1, forward strand.
GCAGTGCGATTGTGAATTGAAAGTTTATTGCAAATTCAAAGCCTTTCACTCAACAGTAAATAGTTTTATATCGGGTGGGTAAATTTCCATTACCTTTGGTCTGAAGTTTAACATTTACATTAGTTTCCACGGATATTTCATTTGGGTAGTTAATGATCTCTGAAAAATTTACCTGTAGAAAAACTGGGTTTGTTTGTTTTTTGTATAGTAAATAACTCATGTCCTTTCACGATTAAATTAACTAAGGGAAATAAGTCCATGAAGGTGAAAATAGTTGTAGTACGCTTATAAATTGAATGCTTAGTACAAATTCCTTCCCCTTAGTTCGGTAGTGCAATTATATATACGAGTGTTTAAAAATCAATCACCATAGGTCTGAAGTATAAGATTCACATAAGCTTCCACTGATATTTTATTTGGGAAGTTAACAGTCTCTGCCAGGAATTTTACCTGTAGAATAACTGTGTGAATTGAATGTTTTTTTTAAATAAATAATTTTCACTCTTCTCGGGTAGCATAGTTAGGTTGCTAGGTTGTATGTCCGTTATGGGGTATAACTGCCTTATTGGCTTCAAAAGGGTTTTTATTTGTGTAACTATCAGTCTCTGCAATGGAATTTGCTTGCAGAAAGAATGTTAATTAAAAGTCTTTTCGTAGTTAATTACTCAAAATCTTTTTTTGGACTATTGTTGAAGATTTATATATACCAAAGTGACTAATTGTCCGCTACCCTAGTTCCGTATAACATTCATACTGACTTCCACAGGTATCTTATTTGGGAAGTTAATAGTTAATAGTTTAGTTGTTTTTAACTTGACTGCTTACGGGAATGCAACTTGCTGCCAATACTTTTAATTATGTGCTTCAATATATTTTGGATATATTATATCAGGGTCTGGGACTGTTACTAATATTAATATGTGTAAGAGCACGTCATTGGCCTATGCTTTTTTTTTGTTCCCAGTACTGTCGGTGTGTTTTTATTTTTTATTGGCAGGTCGCTTGACGACGTCAGCAGTCGGTGAATAGTTTGTCTTGTCATGCAGAAGAGGAAGCCGCTCAATTGCTTAAAGTAGTACGGCAACGTTAACTGACTTTCTGATGCGAGTTTTATGGATATTATCCGACAGAGCAGTTGCGTTAACTATTCGTACCCAGCTATTATAGCCTTGCGTATTGACACTGAAGGTATCTATAAGTAACCATCGGATAAAATAAATAGAAGTAAGAAATTATAACAGACTTTTACTGCCAAATGCTTTTCTATTGCCCGATGTGCTTCATGAGACATCCTTTCAAGATGAGGTAAGCTATGGAAAAAAATCGCAGTCGACGATTTCAAGTGTGCTGTTATGCTCTGTAGCAGTTGATCATAACATAAATCTTTAACCATGCTAGTGTTTAAGTCCGAGAGTTATTGATTTTACGTCCGTATATCCAACTTTAACACATAGCGAGAGACTGTTAGGAAAGTACTTTTATTATGTGATAAATAATGCAAGGACTTATAGCCTTCATTTAATGTGTTTATTGAGTGATTACTGCTAATTTAACTTACCAACCGTATTTCTGGTTGTCCACTAAGGGAAAAAAGGGCGGGGGAAAGGCAAGTTCCTGTGCCAGAAGCTTGGTTGGCGGTACCTTTTCCTTAGTGGGACAATTTCAGGCAATTTATTGTCTGAAATATTATATTTCAACATTTGAAATACGTTCAAGTTGATTGTGTGTGTTGTGCAAATAATTTCATATGAAGCTTGGTATGGATTCTATGTTTTAAATCTCAATTTGGGAAACACATATTGGTATTTTAACCTCTAGTAGATTGACCCCCAATTGAAATTCGTTCAACCTACCACAGGTATTTTACCTGCAAGTTGACTGCTCAGAGGAATTCTTTCCTCGGCGTCCATTGTTTGGTCATTATGATAATCGTCCTTTATAGGTATCTTACTTAAAAGAGGTTAGACACGGGTATTCTTACTTGGTAAATTTATCATGCCCAGGGGTAATTCAGTGGGGATTACTATAGTGGCTACCCTTTAGGTATAGATTATTGGGATCTATAATTGGGTAAATGACAAAACTGTGGTGATTTGTATAAACGGTAGTTGTTGCAATTAAATGGGGTGTTCAAAAGGGGCTACCCATTAGGTATAGATTATTGGGATCTATAATTGGGTAAATACCTAACAGTGTGATTTGTACAGAAGTTTGTCGGCAAATTAATGGGCCTACTCTGATGGAGACGCTCAGCTATCATATTACTTTGTTCCGTGTATTTCTTCAGTTTGGGGATAATAACGTTTATGCAGCTTGTCTGATTATAAACGACTTTATCCCCTACTGAAGAAATGGTTCATCCCTATGCCTGCTGTTGTGCTTGTACATTTTAGCGTGCTTAGCAACCGAGTTATCCTGGCCAATCCCAGTGGATGTCCTTTGTTCAGTGAGTTATTTAATTCGTGCTTTGTGCAAGCATTCATATCCTTTCAATTTGTTCATAGCGCATTCCGTCGTCAGTGAGTAGAGTCCTCGCTTTTGATGCTCTCAAAATTTTTCCCACCCACCTCTCCCATTTTGCCTTTAGGCCAAGTTGTTATGTGTCTATGCAGAGGTACCTTTTCCTTAGTGGGACAATTTCAGGCAATTTATTGTCTGAAATATTAATATTGAGCTTGATATACCCCTAGCGGTAGTTCTGCATTTGCTAGTCCCTCTTTTTTTGCATGGGTTCCCGACCAAAATTCAAGAACCCCCTGGAAACCGCCATATGTTTGAGTATTTACTTCGCAATGAAGAAACAACCACGACCTGAGAATTTTCTCGAGCGAGAAATCTGAATAGGATTATCTTTGGAAGGGCCACTTGAGAGAATATGAATAACAATTGCAATTATGGGACGGCAGATAGATCGTTCAAACGTCAAGTGGATCGATGTGGTCCCTTCTTCTCTTTCTTCCATGGTTCAAGAAACTAAAGGTATAAGGTATCTGGGTATGTAGCATCATTGTGGGATTAAACCGTTTTCAAACAAATAATTTTGATTGATCAGATTGAATGTATTGTCATGTATTAAACTAATCAATATATTATTTTTCAAACAGTGAAATCACCAGTGATTATGTTTTGGCAGAAATGGGGGCCTCAGGGTGACAATAATCATGAAACTCATGTACATTTTGGGAATTTTGCTGCTGAAACTAATGAAAAAGCCACAAGTCTCTGTTGGGGGACAAATGTAGGGACATCGCTCTAATGTGGAGTGCCAATTTTCCCTTCCGCTGGCCCCATTGCCTCCAAGATGCCAGGAAGGAACATAACGAACAAACCCGTGTTGAACAAAGAACAATAAAGGAAAGGATCGTTGGAGCTGAGTTTACTTTCAAACAGGGTGTTTTTATGGTTCTACCTTCTGCTGAAACCTGGAGTAAGGCTGAGACAACAAGACTGTTTGGAATTGAATTTCTCAATGCTATGTGTATTTTATTGGCAATTGTGACATTATAAAGTTATGAATTATATCACAATAAGCAGCACTTACCTATTTTTTTTATTTTAATTTTCAAAAAAAGAATGTCTTGAAGTTGATTTCAGTGACAATTGTTTTGATATCGGGATAGCCGAAACTGGACCAACGGGGTTTTCAAGTGTCTCAGATAATTGGCCATAACTTCTGAACCAGACCCCCCAAAATACACCAACTAAAATTCTTATGAAAGCTGGAACGTCTCTCTCTCAAAAAAAGAATAAGATAACGCCCAGTTGAGATGATCTTAAGTTTTTGAGAAAAAAAACTCTTTGATTGTATAGTTTTTTGGGACAGTCTGTATAATGTTTGACGTTAAAGTGGGAGGTCTTCGGATAAATGGGAATTAGTTTTTTGAATTTTTGAACTTGTCACAATGGTATATCTAAAATTGTGTTGCATTTCCCATTTTTTGTAGGTTTTGAATAAATTTAAATGCATATGAAATTAAATTATAGCTTTCAAGTATGGATTCCTTGTCAATTACTATTCCATCTCTTACACTATACCATTTTCTTTTCTTGAGATGCGTTTGATTTTAAATGTGTAACGAGTGATTTCACATTATAAGTGTCCCTAAAATGAAGATTCGGATTTTTGCACTGATGTAAAGCTTTCTAACAAAAAATATCCCCATGTTCTCTTGTTGCACCTTAAGATGAGAATTATTTCCTTGGTACAAAAGTTCATGTCTAATTTAGTGTGTTTCCATAAGGTGACACCCTTTTCTGACATACTTTTCTGACACCCTATGAATTCGGAAACATTAACGTACCTTAACGGAATAAACCACACGGTTTATGCGGTTTATTACGTTAAGGTTTCCGAATTCATAGGGTGTCAGAAAAGTATGTCAGAAAAGGGTGTCACCTTATGGAAACACCCTCTAATTTACTATAGGAGATGATCTGACCAAACACTGGTTGATATTATACAGCCGCCGCCCATTTTTACTTGGATTCATCAGTCAGGTTCAACCTCTTGAGATCAAACTTGCAGAAACCCATGCATCCGAC